>JARYHS010011408.1:186735085-186764282 GCA_031002005.1 Vandiemenella viatica
CCTCTTAAAAACTTCATTTCGCTTGCTTGTAACCTGCTTATGTCCCGCTTCTTCATTTTCCATGTTTGAGCAGTGTATGTCAAGATAGGCACATAGTACGTGCGATAAATTACTCCCTTGCTTCTCTGTGGCACATCTACAAGCTTTTGAAGGTACCATCCCGGCATATCACGCTTCTAATGCTCCTTAGAAACGCCTCTGCTTGTCTTCCTCTTTTACTTAACTCACCATCATTTCCTTCACATTCCTCTAATATACTCACCAAGTACTTGATCCTACTTACCGTCTTTAGTTGTTCACCTGCCATCACAATTCCCTGGGTTATCCTATTCTTCTTTCTGGTTGTAACAATGTGCTCACAATTTTCCTTACAATAAATTTCAGGCCACATTCTTCCAAACTGTCTGTCCAAACATCCAACTGCCACTGCACTTCCTCTTCATCACCTTCCCAGAGCATCAGAATAGTAACATAATCCTGAAATCCTTTCTTGTGTGTTATAAAGTCATATTTTCAAAATAATTGATATTACTAATCATTATTTTTTTTAAAAATAACAAATGGCGGTAATCCACAAGGATAGAGTAAAAGCAACATGCAACACGTGATAAATCACAAACCTTTTTTTTTTTTTTACTTACGGCTTTACGCCTCGTCGACGTCGAGGTCATTAGAGGCGGGATGGGACTGGGGCAACGAACGGGAAGGAATTCAGCCATGGCATTTCTGAAGGAAGCGTCCAGGCATTCGCACTTTTTTTTTTTTTTTTTTTGACTGGTTTGATGCAATCCTCCATCCCTTCCTGTCTTGTGCTCATAAATAGCAGAAATTCATATCAAAATTTGCGACAAGTGAAACATTGACAGTAACAAGATTTCTGCTGTTATAACTAACAATAGTTAATGTTGTAAAAAATGGGGAGTTAACATTTGGGAATAGGAAGAACATAGCAAAATTTTTTTCATGCATACCATTTTGCTGCTGAAAATATTTTTACAAACTTCTGAGATGCAAAATTTCTTAGACAAAGCTGTGTGATAAGTACATAATGCTTTTTTTAAAATGGCTTTATGCGTCGTCAACTTTTGCGTCATTAGAGGAGGGAAATAGACTGGGTGTAAGGAACTTGGCCAGAGCTTTTGAAGGTACCATCCCAGCATTCATTACAGGAGGGAAATGGACTGGGTGCAAGGAACGGAAGGAACTTGGCCAAAGCTTTTGAAGGTACCATCCCGGCATTCACCTAAAGTGATTTTGGGTAACTGAACAAGCATTCAAAAATCTAATGCTGAAGTTACTGTTTTCTTTAAAACGGTTCTCATTACAACAGGAATTTAATGCAAACTGTTTCAAAAAGACTTAAAAATTCTACAACTCAGTTTGAAGATTTAGAGTTACTTTGGGTTTTAATCCATTAGTTTATTAGTTTGAATATTAAAAATTTAAGTCATTATATCACATTGCTGCGAAAATAATAGCATGGACCGATGACTTGCAGTTGGAGCTAAACACTGAAAAGTGCCAAGTCATGCATAAAAGTAAATAGCTGACACTATTTACCTCTGAATATGCATAAAAGACACAGTCCTTGGTACGTTATACTCTGCTAAATAACTAGGGAAAACATTTCAGAACAATTTGTGATGGAATCAACATATTGAGAGAGTAATTGGGCAAGCAAAACATGCTTCGTTCACATCCATAAAATCTTTCCAGTTACCAATTAGTGGCAGTTGCGAGAGATGGTAGAAACAAATGATTATTATTGTTAATTTTAACTAACGAAGCTAACAAAATTCCAAAAATTTAATTTTTAAGTTAACCTAAAAATTCGTTAACGGACTTCTTAACTTCCGATAAATTGAACTCCGTTAACTTTAGTCCGTTACATTAGTAGTTGATGTATTTGGTTTGTTAGAATTGCGCGCCATGCCACGCTCGACAGTTCGGATAGCGAACGATTTAGGTAAAACGAAGTGCAAGTGTGATGCATATACATCTGTTATGCTAGGCATGGCGTGGGTATGAGCAGGACCGGCTTAAGGAATTTCGGGGCCCCCTGCGAAGTTTGATTTCGGGGCCCCATATTTCTTTTCTAAATGTACTTGTCTAGCCTTAATAATCTTAAACAACATGTGAAAAGGATGCATATATCCAAATATCAACAGTTAGAAAAAAAAGAAGGGCCAAATGGCTGGAAAAGAGAAAAATAATTCAAAGCGTTCTTCAAGTGCTGTAGCTTCTTCTGATGTAGATAGCAGCAGAATTGATGTGATTTCACCTCAATCTTCTAATATAAGTTTACGTCAATAAAACATTTGACATTGTAGCTACCGGCACCGTCGTATTCCAAGCTGGTGTGGACCGATGTATTGTAAACCTTTTCGTTACTATCATGATTCCACTACATGTTGAACAATCCGATACGTTTGAGAAACTGGTTAAAAGGTTGAAGTAAAAACTAAATTCCCAGAAGGACGTTGAGTAGACATATTATTGATTCCCATCACGGTATATAGTACCTTGGTACTGCTTGCAGTAATACCTATTGCAAAATATAAACATTAGTTCCACTTTTGGATGGCTAACTTTTAACTGTTAACTTTAATTGCGATGGACCTAACGATCCGGTGGCAATTACCCTGGTCATCTGATTACCTCTTTTTATATTATTTTTAAAATTTTCTTTTATAATTGGATTGTTAATTTCCTTTCCCATTTTTCTTTTCCAAGTTACAAATTTTGATTTTAAATTCCTTAAGCATTTTTGATAAATTATTCATCACTTCACTTGATAATTTGTTCTAATCCCTGACACCCTTACCAACAAAAGAAAATTTTCCAACTTCCTTATGCAAGAAATCAAGCGACAGCTTGTGCAATGGTCGCCTTTCCCCTTCCACTATTCCTAATTCTTTGACCAATATTCCTCCAAGCCCCATCACTCCCATATGCCATGTAATTTCCCAGCACTCTCTTCAGCCTCCTCCTTTCCTCCAATGACTCCAAATCCAGCTCCTTTATCATGGCATTTACCGACTGGGTCTTGCGATAATTTTCATAAACAAATCTAGCTGCTCTTCTTTGCACACCCTCCAACTCCTGTATTTGATAACCAAAATGTGGGTGCTAAACTATATAACCACACAACCACATTCAACCAATGGTCTGACAAAAGTTTTGTAACCCAATTCCCTATCTTCTCTGGTACATCCTAACCGTGTTTAAAAATTTCAGTTCAACATAGAAGCTGATCACAAAAAAAAAAAAAAAAAAAAAAAAAAAAAAAAAAAAAAAAAAAAAAAAAAAAAAAAAAAAAAAAAAAAAAAAAAAAACCGGGGCTGCTTTTCTGCTCAGCTAGCTTTTGTTTGATAGCAATCAAGTCTGCACGGGTACAACGCTAGAATGTGATATAGACCCTATATATAAAAAAATCAGTTGGCACGCTCATTAATACTTCATTGCAATCATATGCCGGGAAAATGATTCTTACACTATTTTTGTATAGTTTATCTGCGAACTAACAGCACGAATCTTAAATTCCGAGTGGACAAAGTCACGGTTACCACTAGTACACAATATTTTGGGTGATTTCTTAGTCATATGAGAAAAACAAAACGAAAAACACGGTAAGCTGAATGAGGTATGAGTTTTTTTTTTTTTTTTCAATGTTTCACTCCATCACTGTCGGAATGCATTACCAAAAGATACCTCAGATCATAAAAGTGTAAAAGGACCAAAGTTACAAGGCAATATTTTTTTCGAAAAAGAAAAGAGAAAGGGAATACATAACTAACGAAGCTGGAAGGAAACTGATTACAAAAGATGAGAAACACAATAGACAAATAATACTTTTGATGATGTAAAGCACACACTGCAGTGATGCCTACATGTTATTGTGTGTCTGAAATACTCTTATAAACATTACTTAATATGTTTTTTGGCACTACTTTCTCTTATCTTGAAGTATAGCGTCTTTCATTTTTTTGAATGATGACCTAGGATTTGTTCTATTTTAATAAATAATTTTTTAAAAATATATTTTTAATAATAACAACTTTTTCTTTTATTCCTGCAGGGTTCTTAAAGCTCTGCAGTTATTTCCTGCAGGATTCACGGAACTAGATCTTTTCACTCCCAATTTAATCTGAGGCTTCGGTCATTTTTCCCGCCGAATTTCCTCCACGGTACTCATTATACAGCAGGCTCAGTGGGCCCAGGGAGCCGTTCTGGACGTCCAGCTTCGACGAAAATCCTTGAAATCACCAGAGATCGAATCACTGTCGTCCGAGCCGCAATTAGACGCTTTCAACAAAATTCTTGTAGAGTAGTTGAATGGGAAATTTGGAGTACCTTCAAGGTAACATAAGAATATTATTTCCATCTTTTCTGACAGAATAAAATTATTTGCGTTGGGCAATATGGTATTCGCATCTTTATAAACGTAATAGCTTCAACTGTTTCCATTAATGTTTCAAAAAACATACTCATTTACTTTAGCATTTTATGGTTTTTTTACTTTGAGAAAACAGAGAAGTTTCATCTTATTAGATTCTTTTTTCACTTTTAAGAATTCTGTAGGTCTTTATTTTTTTCAAGTCCGTTTCATATTTCCGCAATATTAGCCTCTTGTAGCCATTTTATTTTTCAGATCTTATTCTGGCTTGTTACAATTATTTTCCTTTGTAGCAAAATTCAGTGTAATTGTAAGAACTTAATTTTGTCTATGACAGATGAAGAATTCCAAATTCTGTTCATTTTTGAAATAGTTTTGTAAAACTGTATATATTAGTAGCAATTACTTTCTGAGCCGCGAACTCGTCGGGCAGAGAGCGTGTTGCTGGAGGTCTCTCCCAAGGATAAGCCAGATGGTAGAATGTCAGTGAAATACGACCAAAACTGAGGAACATGGAAACATCCGGAATCCCACTCCATGGAGGAAGGAAATATATGGAGGAGAAGTGACGTTAAATCTGTGAAGTAGACTCTAGGCTCTAAACTCTCGCGCATGCGCAGTAGCGGCAGCGGCGATATTGCCATCCCAAACAAATGCGATGTTCACATTGTATTAGATGCTGTGATTATTTCATTTTGTAATGTGTATAAGTGTTTTATAATGCCATCTTGTGTTGCATACAGTTGCACAAATAGGCAAGAGAGGAAAGAACCTGGAATATCATTTCATAAGTAAGTTGAATTCTAATTATCGTTGTTGAAGTGGGCGGTAGGTTTTGCAAACTTCCGTGCCTGTCTATAAATATTTAGTCATAGCTCTCAATGGGATGACTTTGTTCTCAAATTTTTGTTGGTGTAGTGTAGAAAATCAGTATATCTTGCTATTTTGCACATAATAGACTAGCATTACTTTTTAACGAGTATTGAAAATGAGATTTAAAGGGGTGTGTTTTACATCGCGATTCAGTGAATTAAGTATTGCGCTTTCTTTCGTCACGTTGCAGTTTATATTGACAGTGTATGATGAAATTAAATGAGTTAAATTATGCTATGCAATCTAGGAATCTTGATGAAGCAAACTATGTTGTTACCGCAAATACAGTTAGCGATTCAAATACGCGTGTGTGGGTATGTCTACATAGTTTGATTCTGTAGCGGCAATTTAATCGTTAGGTCTAAATGCAGTCTGTACCAGAATGGTTTTGTTGTTCCATAAGCGACAAAGAATTTATCTATTACTGTTAGTAATTTCATGAGAACCAAGTTAGTGAAAAAACGTGTATCGCGATGGAAACTACTTCCACTTCCAGCTATTCCCAATTAAGCTTACAAGATAACTATTTTTATTCTGGTCTAGGCCGCATTTCGACTTAACCACAAGTGGTAGTAAAAAAACTGAAATATCCATTCTGCATGTCCACCATGTAATTCATTGTGGCTTTGGTAGAATTAATTTTTAGTCCAGGCCGCATATCAACCCAATCCCAGTATATATCGAAAATTAAGCAAGATATCGAAAAATTTTATTCTTTATTTTCGAGTTGTCTCGTCGTGTTACATAAGAATCGATCATTAAATTTGACTTTTGCGAAATTTTTCTTCTGCATTTCAACTCAAGACACCTCACTTTTGATACAGTGTATCTCGAGAACTAGGCGAGATATCGAAAAATTTTATTCTTTATTTGTCTCGTCTTTTTAAATAAGAATCCGTCATCAAATTAGACTTTGACCAATTTGTTCTTCTGAATTTCAACCAAAAACATTTCACGTTTGAGACAGAATATCTCGAAAACTAAGCAGAATATCAAAAAATTTTATTCTTCATTTTTTATTTGCTCATCGAGTTACATAATAATCCATCACCAGATTGCGGCGTTACGTTTATCCTAGAGTCCCCTTGAGGTTTTTGTACATATACCCCCAGTCTGTATGGGTTCGGTCTAGCCCCCCACTCCTCCTCCGCCCGACTTCACTTCAATGCTTGGTGAAGATCTCTTGCGTCGTATCCATTTATTTCCTTCCTCCATGTCCCACGCAGCTAGCATGCACTGTTCACGTAGTCGTTCCACCAATGGTAGTAACGTTTCTCTCTCCCACCAGCTCTAACAAAAGCCTACTTTGCGTGCAGTAGTCGTGAAGTCTCTGGTAGTCTTGGAGTGAAATCACAGCAGTAGATTTTATAAGCAAACACTATAACTTATCAATCCCTCCATTGACTCGGAAACGGAACTCCTACTTATTTCAGATCAGTGGTTTAATCTTCAGTCACTCTCAGTGTACCATAAACCATGGAAGAAGGAAATATATGGAGGAGAAGTGACGTTAAATCTGTGAAGCAGGCTCTAAACTCTCGCGCATGCGTAGTGGCGATATTGCCATCCCAAACAAATGCGATGTTCACATTGTGTTGGATGCTGTGATTATTTCATTTTGTAATGTGTATAAGTGTTTTATAATGCCATTTTGTGTTGCATACGGTTGCGCAAATAGGCAAGAGATGAAAAAACCTGGAATATCATTTCATAAGTAAGTTGAATTCTAATTATCGTTGTTGAAGTGGGCGGTAGGTTTTGCAAACTTCCGTGTTTGTCTATAAATATTTAGTCATATAGTCATAGCTCTCAATGGGATGACTTTGTTCTCAAATTTTTGTTGGTGTAGTGTAGAAAATCAGCTATTTTGCACATAATAGACTAGCATTATTTCTTAAAGAGTGTTGAAAATGAAATTTAAAGGGGTGTGTTTTACATCGCCAGGCCGCATATCAACCCAGTGCCAGTATATCCCGAAAACTAAGCAAGATATCGAACATTTTAATATTTATTTTCGATTTTTCTCGTCGTGTTACATAAGAACCGACCATTAAATTTGACTTTTGCGAAATTTTTCTTCTGCATTTCAACTCAAGACACCTCACTTTTGATACGGTATATCTCGAGAACTAGGCGAGATATCGAAAAAATTTTATTCTTTATTTGTCTCGTCTTTTTAAATAAGAATCCGTCATCAAATTAGACTTTGACCAATTTGTTCTTCTGAATTTCAACCAAAAACATTTCACGTTTGAGACAGAATATCTCGAAAACTAAGCATGATATCAAAAAAATTTATTCTTCATTTTTTATTTGTCTTATCGAGTTACATAATAATCCATTACCAAATTGCGGCGTTACGTTTATCCTAGAGTCCCCTTGAGGTTTTTGTACATGTACCCCGTGTCTGTATGGGATCGGCCTAGCCCCCCACTCCTCCTCCACCCGGCTTCACTTCAACGCGTGATGAAGGTCTCTTGCGTCGTCTCCATATATTTCCTTCCTCCATGCCATAAACTGTGGTTTGTATGGTTTGCTTTGACAAGTGCTACAATAAACGCAACTTAGGTATATCTCAATCATTTCACGACGTTACCCTGACGACCGTAGTTATTTACAAACAAATCTATCCTTTTCCTACCGAGCGTGGTGGTGTAACGGCTAGCGTTCTGGCCTCGCATTCGGGAGGACGGCGGTTCGAATCCCCGTCCGGGCATCTTGATTTGGGTTTTCCATGGTTTACCCAAATCACTCCAGGCGAATGCCGGGATGCTTCCTTCAAAAGGCCATGGCCGAATTCCTTCCCCGTCTCTAAAGACCTAGTTGTTATGGGAGACGTTAAGCAGTTAAAAAAAAATATATCCTTTTCTTCGCTAAACTTCTGAAAGGCGTCGGCTGAAAATACAGTTGAATTGTCGAACATGTTAAATTTACGAACATTATTATATTTCCGAACAAAGCCGGTTTGCGTGCACCGAACCAACATGGATTTCAGAAGAACAGATCGTGTGAAATACGGCTTGCTCTTTTTTTTCGCATCGCTTAATGAAAGCTATTGATGCAGAATCGCAAGTTGATGCTATATTTTTGAATTTTCAGAAAGCTTTCGACTCTCTATCACATAGCCGCTTTTATGCGAAGATTTGAACATAAGGTGCATCGGAACATATTTGTGAATGGATACGAGATTTTCTAACTGGTCAGTCGCAATATTTTTTTTTTAATAATTCTAAATGAATGATCTACAGCACCAGGAGAAACCTTTCTCTTTTAGAAAGTGAATACACACTGTTAAAGGGAAGACTTGGCTCAGAACAAGATCTCATAACTTTTTGTCACTGCATAAGCATCAGACGTAGCCAATTTTTACAAGAATTGTTTCTGTGGGATCATTCATTAAATTAAATATTTAAAATAAATACTCTTGAAACTAGTTTCTGTTAAAGTGTTAAAGACCAATACTTGCACATCATGATCAGAAAGTCCATTAATAGACATCTTAATTGTATTACTGAATTTTGAAATGTCAAGGAAAACATAATCTATTGCTGAGTTTGTTGGAATCGGTGGTAGGGGATCTGGTGAATACGGTGGTGTTGCCAGATTTCGCATTGCACCATGCACGGTAATGGTACAGAGTCAGGAACCTTACTTTTGAAACAACCCTCGTATTTGGTTCCTTTGTAAAAGGTTCATAACACTTCTCCATTACTTTGTAAGGTAATTTAAGAACTTAATTTAATTTGGGGAAGTACGACTAGTAAAAGTTTTAAATAGTGCCGGTTGGCTTGGTCTGCTTGTGACCTCAGCATCCACCAAGTCCGTGTGCTCAGGGAGGTAGAATCCAGTTTTAAAGCATGGCTTTTAAAGTTTGAAATACTGGTGGTCGACTAGGGGTATCAGCATCCGTCGGGTCCATGGGCTCATGGGTGTAAACCCCAGTTTGGGAGCGTCGTGCATTTGGGAGAAAGACGCGCATGGGCTTTCCAAGCAGTCAGTCTGACGCAGGTCATGGAGTAAGTCAGTCCGTTGTGAAAGTTAACAGTCAGTAAAGTCAATGAGACCGAATGTTTCTACTTAATCACTCTGATGAAGAAATTAATCTTGAGGAATGTGACTTTTCGGTGATATGAGGAAACTTTTTGTAACATAAAAGTATTTGCAGGGTTCTTTTCTTTTGGTGAGCTAAATGTATGACCTAAGAACTTGTAAATGTGTTAGGAATGAATGAGAAGTATGCGTGCTTTCAATCTAAATTGATTGGAGATATAACCTGTAATCTTAAAGGATCGAAGTATTGATAAAGTAATTTTATAAAGGTTGGAAGTTGGAGCAAGAATGTTCTATAAACAACTAAATGCATTTGTTTAAAATAAGAAAGTGCATTTTCATTTCATTTATCAACTTAATGTTGGTTGGCGGCCGTGAATGAAAGAATACGAAAATAGAGAGTTCGCAAAAACCTTAAAGGTTCATCAGTTGTGTGGTGACCCAACCACAAGCATAACTGCAACACCTTCATTCGTTGGCCGCCCGCCTATGTAAATACATGGAGGAAGGAAATATATGGAGGAGAAGTGACGTTAAATCGGTGAAGCAGGCACTAAACTCTCCCGCATGGCAGCAGCAGCGGTATTGCGCTTCCAAACATTGTGATGTTCCCAGTATATCCCGAAAACTAAGCAAGATATCGAAAAATTTTATTCTTTATTTTCGATTTGTCTCGTCGTGTTACATAAGAATCGATCATTAAATTTGACTTTTGCGAAATTTTTCTTCTCCAATTCAACTCAAGAAACCTCACTTTTGATACAGTATATCTCTAGAACTAGGTGAGATATCGAAAATTTTTATTCTTTATTTTTCATTTGTCTCGTCTTTTTAAATAAGAATCCATCATCAAATTTGACTTTAACCAATTTTTTTCTTCTGAATTTCAACCAAAACCATTTCACATTTGGGACAGAATATCTCGAAAACTAAGCAGAATATCAAAAAATTTTATTCTTCATTTTTTATTTGTCATATCGAGTTACATAATAATCCATCACCAGATATCGGCGTCACCTTTATCCTAGAGTCCCCTTGAGGTTTTTGTACATATTCCCCGTGTCTGTATGGAAAGCGGCCATGCCCCCTCCACTCCGGCCATGCCCCCCCACTCCTCCTCCGCCCTGCTTCACTTCAATGCGTGGTGAAGGTCTCTTGCGTCGTCGCCATATATTTCCTTCCTCCATGTGTAAATACAAAGACAAACGTTGCTCCCTCTCTACCGTGGGGAGGTGTACACTGTTTTCCCTTCCCTGAATCTAGGACCATAATGACATAACCTAGATTATCAAGTATCTTCCTTTAATACACCTGTATTACATACAGGGCATCCAGGAATGAAAGAATAATCATGCAACCACAGATAGTTCACATCAAGTCCTACCATATGACAAAATTTTAATTTACTAAAGGTCTCGCCATTTTCAAGATATTGATTTTTTATTCTAAACATGTGACTTTGTTCAGTTTATTCTATGCCATTTCTACAAATTAAGACTATGAACCCTGTTTCTTTTTTTTCTAATTTACTTGAGGATGTTTGAGTCATCTAAAACAATGTTCTTTGTAGCCATCTCAACAACAAGACAGATTTCTACGCAGTCATTGTCCAAACAATGAAAAAATACTTGCATGGTAACTTCAATTCAATAAACTACTATTTTAATAAAGTAAAAATACCAATCTTCATTCACTACCATAAAAACATAATTTTAAAAGGAATGTTAAGCAATTATACCATTTTAAAATTGGCAATAACGAAGCAATTTTTAATGTAATTGGCATGATCTCATGGGCGTATCCAGTGAGGGGCAGAGGGGAGCTGCTGCCCCCCCCTAGAAGAAAATTAAGTTGCCTTCAGTACGCTTCGACGAGTGAAGAACTAGTTCAGGAGCACTTTGGGAGAGAAAGATTGACTGGATTATGTCTGATGAGTGTGCATCGAAATTTCGTGAAAGAACACCATGAGATATTGACAAACAATTGAAAATTCGAGACAATGTTTACATAAAAAACTAACTGACTTACGATCTTAATTAACTACATAGTAGGTCCTTAGATTAAGTATTTGGGTTACTATATTAATCAATGATAAAAATAGTTTCCTGAATAGGTTTGAGTTTGATTTTGTAATGTCATGTTTCAGTCCCCCACCACCCCACTTCCTCGAAACCAAAATGAGTTGTCCCACCTAGTTCAAATCCTGCCCCCCTCTAGTTCTGATCCTGGATACGCCCTTGCATGATCTGCTTAGTAAATTTTTTTTTTTACACCCACGGGCTGTCATTGTCAGCCATTTGAATAAATTTGTATACACTTTTAATAAAAGATTTTTTAACGTTTTAAGAAAAAAATTACATTTAGATGACTCAAAAAATCCATGAGTAAGGTGTTTTTTTTTTTTTTTTTTTTTTTTTTTAAAAAAACGGTGTTCAAAAAGTCTCAATTTGAAGAAATGGCATGGAATAAACTGAACAAAGTCACGTTTTGAAGGGGGGGGGGGGGGAATTGAAAAATCAATATCTAAAAAATGGTTGGTCTTATACTAAAATAAAATGTTGTCATATCATGATGTGACTTATCTGCAGTTGTAGGATTATCCTTTCATTCTTGGACACCTTGTATAATGGTGTCTTTATAAACTTGCCAAGTCCCCCATAGTATGATCTGGATCTATTTCCAATAGCCTAGCTTGTACATGCTCTGATTGTTGCCCTCCCCTCCCTGCATCACAATCCCTAGCAGACTCGTTACAGCAGTTGCTCAATATCTAAGCCAGTGTCATATCTTTGGTAACTTTTACTTCATCTGTATCCATAACTGTCTGAATGTTTTTCTAAGATGTACCCATTGAAATTTCTAGCTTTTTTCATTCAGTGGCCCTCCTCCACCCATAGTACTTTTCATGAAGGCATATTTAGCTTCCCACTTTACTGTTACTAATTTCTTGCTTAGTTTCTTGCTGAGTTCCATACTTCCTTGCTGTTCTCTAACTCTACTGTATTCTTTTCAGAGCAAGCTTATCACAACTTCTATTGCAGAATGAGGGTGTCCTGTTTTCTTTATTTTCTGATTTGGAAAAATAAATTTTCTGCCATTCTTATTTTCTCTTTCATTGTTCACTTTTCCTATCCACAGTAATGGTGCCCTCCTTGAACATACTGGATATATTTCTTCAATTGTACCTGTAACCACCATCAATTTTGTCTCTTGGCTTACTTAAACCTCTTTTAACCATCAGAACTGCTTCATGATCATTTATTCCTGCTATAATGTAATACCCTATGATGTTACCATCAGACTTTATTAGTATCTACAAAAAAAGAAATTTATATATCAAGGTTATTCTGAATTGCAATAAAAAAATACCAATAACTGTGTGGAGTAATAACAGTATTGCACCATAGCCTATCCTACAAAGTGCCAAAAAGTTGAAATCTGAGAAGAAAGAAGAGGTAGGTCATGAATTATTAGGTCCATGACATCTGGACGATTCAAGACTGAATTCGGTGGAAGTTTTTCATTATCAAGTGTACAGTGCAAAACCAGTAACCAATTGGAGTTCTGATCAGAGATGATTTTTATGGTCTACTAGAAAGGAACTTATTCATTATAGCAAAAACAAACACTTCAAAAAAATGAATAACCACATCTGCTGTTGGTGACACCAACCACAAACATAATATTTTTATTTTGTACAGCAGTTTCATCTCTTGTTAATTAAGAATAAATATTTACAATTAATGCTTATAATTAATACTTTTATAAATTAAGGATTCTTTCTTGATTCATGACTGTATAATAATTATTATACAAAATTGTCTAAAAACATAAATGGCACCTTTGGGTACTGCTTACAAGGTAAAGTTTTTTTTAACATAAATAAAAATATACAAGGTTTCAAAATTAATTTTATCACATCCACTGATTTCTTTTAAAACCAAGAATAAAATTTAGTACACAAAAGTCCAAGTGTGTAGTCAAAAGTACATAACACACTGAATAAAACTTGTAGTGTTCATACCAATCTACATAATGTCTAATAGCGTGTTTGTAAAACTCCCATTCACTTTAAGGCAATACAAAAATAGTGCACTAAAGATATTTACCACTTAATTGAGCACTAAGAGATCAATTTTCATTTACTGAAAAATGCACTTAAATACATGCCACTGAATAAATCTACCAGTCATCTTGTGGTAATTTGTAGGTCCAATTATTACTACGGACTACTTCAATTCCTGCACCATAGTGCGGTATCACATAGAAAGAGCCATCCGCTGGCCCCACTACTTGTGTTGCAATGAGGATAATGTCTACGAGCTGACCAAGAAAAAGGAAGCCCAACGTGCAGAATTTCAGCAGACCAATGGCAGGATATCCTAAATAGAAACGATCTGCACCAAACATTCCCAGGAAAATGGAGAGCAAAAGAGCTGTTTCAAATGAGTAACCATTCCTAAAATTGAGAGAAAATGATTTTTTCAAATTAATAAAACACGTACTCATGTTTTTAAAAAATTCTCAAGAAAAAAATAAAAATGACACCTTAAACAGCAGCATTATGGTTACAAGCATTATTATACCAGGCTTCACTAAATGTGTTCATTAATTTATAATAACAAACAAATAATTATATGATTAGTAAAATGGCAGATTATACCATGAATCAACATTTTTATGACGATCAAACAGTATTCACACTAAACAATTGCCACTGTGTTGCTGTTCGAGTCACCAAATTCTACTTCTTACTTGTGCTATAAGCGTACTATTGGTTGCAGGAGTAATGCTGAACATGAGCAGTGGAAATTAGCCCATCTGTACAAACTGGGAACCAGGCACCCATCATGCCTCAAACTGAAATGACGCCATATCTAGACATTTTTTTCCCCTTTGCTTTCTTTCTCTTTTTCTGCGCCAAAAATAAACAGGACTTACTACAGGTAATGTTTATAAAGTATTTTAATAATGATGAAAATGCTTATAGGCATTATGGAAACACAGAAAGTTAAGGGAAATAAAGCCAAAACTTACTAAGGATGAAAGCAGAATGGTGACGACGACACACAGAAAAACGAAAAAACTATTTATAACATTCCATGTTAATTCTTGGTCATGCAAAAGAGTAACATGACCAATGATTGGGAAGGATGTGAGCTACTGAAAAAATGTTGAATTGCTGTATTTCACTGGCTTGCCTCATTCTTCTGCTGCATATTGCAATCAGGATCTAACCATTGCAGCTCTGTTCTCAATTGAACATGCTGGATACCATTCTAATAAGACTGTAGTGATGAACTGATGCGTCTGACCACATTCCTGGAAGAAATTTTAAAATGTAACCGTCTTCCCAGATCTTTCAGCAGTGTATGGAGAGAGGGACTCCTACTTAAACTGATCAGGGCTATTCTTTGTAAAAGAACTTTATTAGAAAACTAGATGGCCAGTGCGAAAATTTCATGAACGATAAATAGTAAGGTTGTTGGTTTGTAATAAGACGAAAGAAGAACCACCTCATTTGTATCAATTGTTTATCTGTTTAGTGTAATAGGTAAGAAACAAAAGTAAATGCCAATGAAGCAGTTTATTAATATCTCTGTGATATGTGCTGCTTCTATCTTGCAGTTTGTCTCTGAACTGTTTCATACGTGTGACTTTTACTTATTATTTTTGTCAAGGGTCAAACTCTGAAAAATTTTGTTCTAAATTTATAATGTTGCCCGAGTTTACTGCTTTATATTTTAAATGATACCTCATTTATCGATTTTAGTTAGAAGAAATGCCTCAGTTGTATCAATTGTGTATTTGTTTGGTGTAATAAGTACGTAACAAAGTCAATGCCAGTGAAGCAGTTTAATAATATCTCTGTGATATATGCTGCTTATCTAGTGTCTTGGGCCTGAATTGTCTCATACGTGTATCTTTCACAGTTATTACTTTTGTCTTTCAAAGGTCAAATTCCTAAAAAAATCGTTCTTAATTTATAACGTTGCCCGAGGAGAGACATAATATTTTAAATTATACCTCATTTATCGACGTCGGTTAGGTATCAAGGAAGATAAATGGCTCATGACAAAAAAATACAGCATGGAAATAATTATACTTTTGACCATTAGGGGCCGTATTCCAAAAAATCCTCATCTTAAAATATGATGCGACAAATGCAGATACCTTAATCCCTAAAATAATACCTCATTTCTTGATTTCGGTTAGATATTAAGGAAGATAAATAGCTCGTGACAAACAAATGTGTTATGGAAATAATGATACCATTGAAGGGTCAAATTTAAAAAAATTCTTTTCTTAAAATATGTTGTGACCAAAGCAGAGTCCTTAATCTTTCAAATGATACCTCATTTATCTATATTGGTTAGACATGAAGGGAGATAAATGGCTCATGATACAAAAAAGCATTGAAGAAATATTGATACTTTTACCTTTTAAGGGTCAAATTAAAAAAAAAAAACTTTGTTTCTTCAAATATGATATGATCAAAGTGGAGACCTCTAAACAAGTACCTCATTTCTTGATTTCAGTTAGATATCAAAGGAGATAAATTGATTGTGACAAAAAAAGTGTTGTAGAAATAATTATACTTTTGCCTTTAAGGGTCAAATAATCAAAAATTTGTCATGAAAGATGTTGTGACCACAGCAGAGTCATTAATCTTTAAAATTATACCTCATTTATCTATATCGGTTAGATATCAAGGGAGATAAATGGCTTGTGACACAAAAATGTGTTGTAGAAATATTGATACTTTTGCCCTTTAGGAGTCAAATTCTGAAAATTCCTGTCTTAATATATGATGTCACCAAAGCGGAGATCTTAATCTTTAAAATGATACTTCATTTATTGATTTCAGTTAGGAATACAGGGAGATAAATAGTTCGTGGTACAAAAAAGCAGCATTTTAGAAATATTGACATTTTTGCCCTTTAAGGGTTGAATTTGGAAAAAATTACTGTCTTAAAATATAATGTGACTAAAGCAGATATCTTAATCTTTAAAATGATAGCTCATTTATCGATTTTGGTTTGGTATGAAGAGAGATAATGGCCTGTGACAAAAAATACCTCATAGAAATAATATATATGAAATGATAAGTAACCAGTTCTAGGTGTACACTGAGCTCAGCAGGAGCAGATTTCATAAGCTAAATGATGGTCTACCACAAAGTTCTCTAACATATACCTTAACTTACACACTTGTGACCTTCCAGACACTGTCTCTTGCGAGTTCTTATATGCTAATCATGCCAACATAAATTCACAAAGGTAGAAGATATCCTGACCAGGATATGGATGCCTACTTTCGAAGATGGCATCTTCTACCTAATCTGCAGAAAACAAAAGTAGCTGCATTCCGCCAAAATTTCACTTAAAGAAAGCATCTTCAGAATGCAAACAATCTAATTCAATGGCTGGCTGGAGATACATGGGAAACTGATGCAAACACATTAAGAACAACTGTATTGGTTTTGGATTACTTCTTAGCTGCCTATCACTTTTCTGTGCCTTAACAGTTTTTACACTGAAATGGTGGATATTCATTTCGTCAAACCATGCGTCTCATAACCAACAGGCTCCTGTCTTCACCTGTCAATTGGCTGCCAGTGCTCAGCAAAATTCTACCACCTCATATCAGAAGACATATGGTCTTTACTCAATTGTAGTCGAGAATGAAGTGCTTCCCAGCCATCGGGATATCAGGCAATAAAAAACACATCCTGCCTGGAAAACTGCTGTGTGTGTCTCTCATCAAAATACTCCAGTCCAAAAGATAGTTGGATAGCATAATGGGCATAGTCAACACCACAGGGCAATGTGTAAATTCGTAATCCTTGCTCAAAGCATCCAGGATTCAACCTGTCCCAATCTCTTTAGAACATACTAATTGTATTAGCTGCGACAAGTGGGACATTAGGGGAACTTAAATACAGTATCACTGGAGATGGTGCCCTGGAGTGAGCATTTAGGTGTAGATGTCCAGTTGTAATGGTTGGACTGACGAACCTGATGTGGCTCTTATACCTGTTAGCTGAGGGCATTAGTTCAATTCTGTATATATTTTAAATAGCTCTATGAATGTAGTTACACTATGTGAATTATATACATACACTAGCTTCAAAGTATGTCAAAAAAGACTTGTTGAATGGAGTGCTCTTGCGGGCCATTTATTCCCAGTTGCTTAATTGTTACAAAATAACACCCAATGCAATTTCTTGTACCTTACACTGTAGCAAAACATTCAGTTTCCATCCTGGTCCAGGTAGTATTTCAACCAAACCATATTTTCTGCCAGAAAATCAAAGCTTCTATCACACACAAATGAATACATTCACTGTACCGAATGCTAGTGACATCATACATCGTGATATAAACTTGAGGCAAAATTTTACAACTTTCTTTTTCATGATTCAGATCCATATTACAAAGCTTGAACAACTTACATAGTTACATGTGGCTGCAATATGGTGTCAATGAAAGCAAAGAAAATAATTTAAAAAATCTTAACAACTTACGATATGCTGCGTAGTGTTGGTTTTAATAGTGGTCTAAGAAGCACTGATAACAGTTAATGTGGAACTACTTTTGTTCAAACAAAGTAATCTGGCACTCATGAAAACAAATTATTTAAACACAAAAGGAGAAAAATTTACTTATGCCCCCTGCAGTGGTGTAGCTACACCATCGAGGCACGTGGCAAATTCATAGACAATGAGCAGAAACTTTTTCGAGGGGAGGGGGGGGGGGGGGGTAGGCCCTATCAGGCCTTGAGTCGGGAGCCCCTCTAGCTGGGGCCTGTGGTGTTTTACCAGCTCTGCCCTCTATTGTTATACCACCATCCTCTGCTGTAACGTCAAATGACAGACTAAATTACAATTTAACCAAAACATCCACTAACATTTTTGCCAAAAAATTAAAACATTTGTCTTATGTATCTATGGGTTAAGAATTTATCGAAATAATCTACAATAAACAAACATAAATAAATAAAGAGCAATGATAATTCAAATGCAATGCATACTTTTCTTTCGGCGTTTTAACAACTAATTTCTTCACGGATGCTTAACTAAATAGAACTGTTACTAAATAAACCTCTACTATGCAATAATATCTCTGGACATTGTTAATACAGTGGCAAAGACTTGCTGCATGACAGACACAGTGCCAAACTTTTGTGTTTTATTAGATAATAGCAAAAATAGATAAAAATAATAAATACAGAAATGAATAATTTTGATCAATTTAAGAGTTGTAAGAAAGACAAGTGATGAGTACACCAGCAGAGCTTTACCAGATGTTGGATGAAGTGTGATGCCTAGAATAAAGCGTATGTCGGGGCTTTAGAGATAATAAAAGCTCTAACTGTGGAGCAGTTTCTGAAATCGAAACTGGCATGGGAAAACACTACATTGTGCTTGTTATTGGTACAAACTGTCTGTGGCCATTCATCTTCTTCTCTCCCTCTATTTTTTTACTTATGCCCTTTTGCCTCACTGATGTCATTAGAGACAGGAATGGAATGGGGACAAGGATTTGGAATGAATTTGGTTATGTTTTTTTTTTTTTTTAAAGAACCATCCCACATATACCTCAAGTGATTTTGGGAAACCATGGAAAACTGTAATCTGGACAGCTGGAAGGGATTTGAAGCAGCATCCTCCAAAATATGACAATTAATTTTGATGGATAGTTGGTTAGTGGTGAGGCCTCTGTATATCATTTGATTAAGAGACAAAACTGGCTGACAGACGGAGCTGGTTGAAAAATACATGGTTACAGTCAGTGAGAGATTACTTTTGTATAAGATTTACAGAGGGTCAGTGGGAAATGATGGGTCACAATAGGTTTATGCAGTGATCAAAAAAAGATTCTCCGTCAAGACAGATGAGTCTGTTGTCGATTACTGGTCTATAAGAAATGAAACATTTGGTGTGGAATGGATTGGAACTATCAAACTGATGGTACTGTTATAAATGTATGGGTTTGGTATGGGCAGAGGTTTCCACATAACCTTACCATGGGGGAATGACCACAGCCGGGCAGGTAACACGTAAAGTTAATGGAATGGCAATTGTTCAGAGAGGTGTGGGTTTCCACTGTGAGACTAGGTAATAAACAAATCATCATGCTCCTTCCACCACCTGCTTTGTCTCCAACAGTAAATTTGTAATATATTCATGTGGTAATATTCGATATGCAAAACCATTCTCCTATCCATGCATTTTGATCCTCTTCTGTGTGGGTAAGGATGAACTCAAAACACTGTGGACTATGTTCATCTTTGTGTGTGTGTATTTGCTGTCCTCCTGCCTTTATCTTCGGTAAGTGATGGATTTCTTTTCCCCTCTTTTTTGTATAGTATTTCAATATTTGTCATTCCAAGAAATTTAATCTTCATTTAGTCAATTTTAATTAATTTTCCTTCAATATTTGTGTGTAATCTCTACTACACTTGATCCCATACTTTCCTTTACTGTTCTGAAAACTGTATTCCATACTATTTACCACTGCCCTCCTAACAACACTGTTGCTGCTGCTGCTGCTCTGTTACTCAGTGCAAATATAATTACATAAGGTTTGTACATGTCTATGAAGGTTGAATTTTGTTTCGTACGCAAGAGGGTCAGGGATTGGAATACATTACCAGGAGAAATTATGAACAAGTAACCAAAAATGCTGAAAGAATTTACAGTTGAAATTTGTAGAGGGCAAAATTATGTGGTACAAAAAAGGTGAAAAATTTGTGGGTAGGAAAATTGGCACCAAAGTGTGCACTCCTTTGCAATTAATTTAAATATCTGGAAGTTGTGTAGCATTTCTCTCAACTGCTGATAATAACGATAATAGTGTGAATTAAATTTTTTTTTTTTTGGTTTCATTTATTTTTTAACCGTACGCATTTCACTTCTTTCACAGAAGCATATTCAGCAGTTTCTCATTTTGTGAGTTACTTTAAGTGTTACTACAGTAAAAGTGAAGTTAAATTTATCACCTGCTTTCTCATTTAAAAGCTGCCCTTCACCATAACTAAGAAAGTTAAAAATTCTAGTGAGGAGCAATATTCACTGACTGACTGGATCAACCTCCAATTCTAAAAGTTTAATAAGATCACAACACAATCAAATTTCCATTTAACAGTTCACCAAAGGCAAAATTCTTTCATATTTCTAAATTACTGTTCACCCTGTGGATTTCTGGACAAAAATGTTTGTCTGTGGTCATTGATTCTAGGAGACAGTTGATTTGCAGTCAGGCCTATGCAGGAGGCAGAAGAGTGCAAGATGTGGAAGGTTTCACATGTTGCATGTACACTGAACCAGTAACGCGGTTGGTGAAGGTAGTGAAAGCATCCAATGCATCTTACATTGGTGTTCTGGAGCTACCTGGTGGAATGAGGAGGTTGATATTTGTGGACTAGGAGTTGGCTGAAGTTAGAGGGTCTGCTGAAGGACATTTTGAGAGAACCTGAAATAATATCCAATATTTTTCTTCCTTTTCTTACGCCTACCCCATGTTTCCATTCACTCCTAAGTAACACAATTTTCCCCAGCTACTTTTTAAGCATCACTCACCGGTTGCGGCTGTCAAAATGCAAACTCTACATTTAATTATTAATTTGTTTTTAAATATGTACAATCTTTTTGCCTATTTATTCACTTATTCTATTTACGAAGTTTGCAAAAAAATCATACCATTTACCCTACTTCCTAACTTTTGTCAAATTTCTAATTCGCCCTTCCCATAACTAATCTAACCAACACAAATTGCAGCATTTTCTCTTGTACTATGATCCTGTACAAATTCTTCTGCTAATGAAGGGTACATGCCTTACAGTGTACTTTGTCTACAGAAAGCTGTATGTCAACAATGATTTACCATCAACTGTGGTAAGCAGTGGTTTCCTTGTATATTCTAATTTTTATCTGAATCTGCAATTCATCATATTTTGTTCCATTTTAATATTTATTTATGCAATACATTATTAGATGTACACCTTAATATAGAAGAAGGAACCACTGACTACCAAAAAGGATGGAAGAATCAGATCAGGATCAACATTAACTCATCTTCAGATTCCCATTCAGTTTTCACAAAGTTGCTCTACCAGTAAAGGGCATAAACCTGAAGATTAATATTTTATGATTGTCCTTGTCTTTCTGTGTGTCAACAAAATCCTGCTGTCATATCAGAGTAAGCAATTATCTATTCGACTGTCTACACTTTTATCCTGATTTATTATACAGCACATTTCATTTCTATTAAACCTACATGCATGTGTGAATATTTCAAGATAAAACATTAAAAAGATGCTTACGTCCATTTACATGGGATTTCCTTATAAAATGTAGAATTCTTGGTGTCTCTGCAAATGATGCCTGGGGCAGCTATGCACATCACTAGAAACAGAAAAGAGAGAACAGTAACTGTAAATGAAAACAATATTTTTATTAATGTATACTGTGCACAAATCTGTGTGTATGTATATATTTTTTTCCCATAAATCTTAATAAACAGGACAATAATGTTGAACTTTCAACAGTTATCTACAGTTCTCTTAATTTTATATAAATGGAGTTGAACTTATTGAGGATTTTAAAATGGTAGAGTTATTGAGTGACTGGTTTAACGAGACCACTAAAGACTATTATCCTGTGATGGGAGGGAATAAATCAGAGGAGAATCTCCCCAAGTGTAAATGAGGAAACTACAATATTTGACATAAATTCTCAAGAAATTATGAAGGAAATCAGAAACCAAAGAAAAGGCAAACAGGCTGGTGTAGGTAACATTACTATAGATTTATTAAAGATTGTGGGACATAATATTGTACCTTACCTTGAAATTTTATTTAAAATGAGTCTGCTGTCTTGCTGCTTACCAAGGGACAGTAATACCGTTTCATAAAAAAGGGGTGGGGTGACAAATAGGATTGAAATTACAGGCCAATTAGTTTGACATCAGTGATAGGCAAAATGGTGAAGAGATTGATACGCAATTATATCAGAAATATCTGTGAGGAAAGAAACTGGTTTGCAGATCGACAAGGATATTCGTGTGAAACTCAGATGGAAGGAAATATGCAAGTTATTTCAGATGAATTGGAATACAAAGTTGATAGTGTAGCACTAGATCTTTCTAAGGCATTTGACAGAATGCACGATAAATGGTTTTTAATAAATTGAAAACTATTAGATTGGATGAAAAGATTTCTTGCTGGGTACAGGAATTCTTAAAAGCCAGAAAGCAAAGTGTTAGAGTAAGAAATATATTATCGAAAGAGATTGAAGTAAATATGGGAGTGCTACAGAGCAGTGTATTGGGACCATTGCTGTTCATTATTATAATAAATGATTGTGTTGATGCTTTACAGTCAGAATTTAGGTTGTTTGCAGATGACAATGGAATATAGTAGGATCAAAACACGAGAAGACTGAACAACTGCAAGGTGACCTGGATAGAATACTGAAATGGGTAGGTCAGCATGTGATGAAGATAAATGCCAAGAAGAGTCAGCTTATTAGGTACACAGATAGAAAACTAAAGATTGTTTATGATTATAGGATGGAGGCAGAATTGCTTGTTGTAGGCTTGAAGTGTAAATATCTTGGCATAACATTTGATAATAAACTCAATTGGGCAGAGCAAATTGAACAGATGGTAGGTAAAGGTTACAAAATCCTACATTTACTGGATAGGGTGATGAGAGGATGTACCAGAGATGTTAGGGAAATGAGTTACAAAACTTTGGTCGGACAATTGATTGAATTTGGTGGTGTAGTTTGGAACCCAAATTTTGGATATAAAATACAGGAGTTAGAGGGTGTGCGAAGAACAGAAGCTAGATTTGTTTGTACAAATTATCACAGGACCCAGTCAGTATCTGATATGATAAAGGAGCTGGTTTGTGAATCACTGGAGGACAGAAGAAGCCAGGATTGTACAAGATACATGTGAGTGATGGGGCGTGGAAGGATATTGGTCGAAGAATCAGGAATAATGTATGAAAGAGGAAAGATGACCCATGACCACAAACTGGCACTCAATTTCGTGCATAAGGGAGTGGAAAAATTTTCTTTTTTGGGTAAGGGTGTCAGGGATTGGAACAAATTACCAAGTGAAGTGATGTATAACTTATCAAAAACGCTTGAGGAATTTAAAATTAAAATTGGTAAATCTCAAAAGTAGATGGGAAGAAATTTAACACACAAAACATATAAGATAATTAAAAAATAAAATAAAAAGGTGTAATTTGATGACAGGGAATTGCCACTAGAGTGTCTGCTCCATCGCAATTAAATTAATAATAATAATTAAGACCCGCAAAAACTGTTTTAATATGTAAATAAAATATACCTACTGTTCACAACAGTAACAAAAAACACTCCACGAACACAAAAAATACAAGAAAACAGAAACATGTGATTGAGCTGATGTAGGCACCTGTGATCAATGGTGGTGACCATTACAATTGGAGTGGATGTGCTGGGGGGAGGTGGGTAGGAGGCAGAAACTACGAGGGTGTTTCAAATGAAAACCTTAAAAGTGCTATATTTTTTTTTATTTGTGACAATGAACAAAAAACTTACATGTCATTTTTCGACGTAGTCTCCTTGACGTTGAATGCATGTATTCCATCGCTTCGGGAGTGCATAGATACCACGACGGAAGAATTCTTTTGGTCGTGTGTGTAGCCAGTCATGCACCGCGGCTTTCACCTCTTCGTCACTTCTGAAATGCCTGCCCCCTATTCCTTCTTTGAGTGCACCAAACAGGTGAAAGTCACTAGGGGCGAGGTCTGGTGAATAAGGAGGATGTACCAGACATTCAAATTTAATTTCCTGAATAGTCTCAACTGTCCTACGGGCTGTATGTGGTCGGGCGTTGTCATGCTGCAGCAAAACTCCTGAAGTCAGAAGTCCTCGTCGTTTACTCCTGATTGCAGGGCGGAGGTGATGTTTCAGCATGTTTGAATAGGAATTGCTGGTTACCGTAACCCCCTTATCCATGTAATGCTCCAAAATTATTCCATTTGCATCCCAGAAGACAGTGAGCATGACTTTTCCTGCAGACGGTTGAGTGCGGAATTTTTTTGGTTTCGGCGATGAGGTGTGGCGCCATTCCTTGCTTGACCTTTTCGTTTCTGGTTGGTGGTAGTGAACCCAAGTCTCATCACCTGTGACAATTTTGCTCAGAAAGGCATCACCTTCGGCGTGGAAACGACGCAAAAGTTCTTCACAGGCATCAATGCGACGGGCTTTCAATTCGGCAGTCAACTGACGTGGCACCCATCTTGCAGACACCTTATTGAAGTGCAGTACGTTGTGAACAATATTATGCGCTGAACCAATACTTATCTTCAAAATTGTGGCTATTTCGTTCAGAGTTATGCGTCTATTATCCTTTACAAGCTCCTCCACTAACGCAATGTTTTCGTCCGTCACTACGCGGTTCGCCTGCCCTGGTCTTGGGGCATCCTCCACAGACGTTACACCGCTTTTAAACTTCCTACACCACTCGTACACTTGCTGCAACGACAAACACGAATCACCATACTGTGCTATTATTCTGCGATGAATTTCAATTGGTTTGACCCCTTCACTACTCAAGAAACGTATCACTGAACGCTGCTCAATCGCGGTGCATGTTGACAGCGGGGCGGCCATCTTGTTATGTATTTCATCACCTTCTCTAGCGTTGTAACATCACTGTGCCGCCTGTCGGTCACTTTGTGAACTTCAAGGAACACTGCTGCCACCTACCAACTCCATCACGATACTTGTCGAAATTTTATTTAACTTTTAAGGTTTTCATTTGAAACACCCTCGTATATCAGTGGTACTGTTAAATGCAAAAAAAAGAAAGTGGGCCTAATCAAATAAAAATAAAAAAAGGAGGCATGGAAAAGAGGTGAAAAATTATGTAGAAAAAGTAAAAGATAAATAAGAAATAAAAAATTATTATAAACTCTAAATATATTATTGTTATTTGTGAATGGTCCCTAACGGATCACACAAAGGCTTGATTCTCTACATGGTTTATAATAAAGAATTTGTTAAATATTTCCACTGGGTGATTAGAACAAGGGATTATACATTCCAGGAGCAATGAAGGAGATTAAGGTTCCACCTGTCTGTGATTTGTGAAAATCATGTTTTATATGATATGTGTATTTTTGTTTGTGAAATGAGGCAGAGATTGGGTATCATCCCAGCATTTACCTAGGTTACTGGAAAACTGCCTACAACCTGCAAAAAAGACGACCAGCATGTGAGACTTTGGACTCAAACCTGGTCCCATTGTACCTCCCTGATCCAGTGTGGTGGCACCTTAATGGGTGCAGCCATACTGGTGGATAAAATCTGTATACTGTATATTAATTAATTATACTAGCAAGTGATGGGTATACCAGTGTGCAAATGATGGGAATATCAGTGTGAGGGAGATGAATATTACCCGAGGTTTAGAGATGGAGATGTCTGGTATCCAGAATTTATTGGTAGATCAATTCTTACCTCCTGAGTTCGGATGAAATAAACCAACCTAGAAGACTATTCTTCTCTTTAATTTTCTTATTTAATGCACTAATGGATTGGTTATTACTACTACAATGAACGTTCAACATTTATTCACCTGCCGGAGGATTTATCTACAACTAAACTAGAAAATACTCAGAAAAAGATCTTCTCACATTGTTATTAATATTACTAGCTTCGAGCCCGTCAAAAATGACGGTTTGAATGCAATATTCTGCCAGTTCATTTGTTTGCAGTTGGTTAATTATACAGAATTGTTATTACATAACGCTAATGGCCTTGATTTTGTAATGTTCTACATATTTAATTTGCAGTTCACATAGCCATACAGTAGTAACTTCTACTGAATTAATGACAACAGAAGTATAGAACCAATTAAATTAAAAACAAATTAGGAATCCCAAAAACTTTTGCTATCCATTTAATATCAGTTTTATTCCTAGTCCAGGTGCAATTCAGCATGTTAAATATGGAACTACTTCCACCCACAATAAATAATACCTTCAGTAATATGGCCCTTAGGAAGCGTCACAAACTACGTGCATCGGTCCAGGGGAGGGGTTGGCTGGAAGGCTATGCTGGGCTACGTGAGGGGAGGGAGGGGGGGGGTTCTGAGCAAGGCCACATAGCTTTCCTTTCATAACATTTTTCACCGTTAAAATGAGGAACAGAACATACAACAGCATGTGGATATTTATTTCCCTGAGTTAATTATCTCCGTATGTAATTTACAATAGTCTGACACGAGAAAACAGTACAAAATGTCTTCTGGAATCAAAAGGGAAAAAACCTACGTGCTAAGTTGGAAGGGGGGGGGGGCTGATGCAAAAGCCACGTAGGGCTACGTGAGGGGTAGGGGGGTTCACAGGAGACCAAAATGGAGCTACGTGGTTTATGCACATTCCCTTATGAAAGCAGTTTAATTGGTTTGTAAAACTAATTTCAGAGTGAATTATACTGTAACAAAATGACTCTGTTGCGATTCTGGTCAAGTTTTCCACAACCTCCACTAATATTGCGTTCAAAAATCATAGCTTCTATTACCATCATATGAATAAAGACGGACATCACCCATGGTGGTAGTAGGAATTTAAGGAAAAATGAATATCGATCGAGTCTATTGGAGATCGCGATTCCACCAAAATAACATTCAGTAATGAGTCATAATACTGCTGCAGTCAATCGCAAGACATATTATTTTCAAGCAGTAATTCTGTTGCAACAGAGACTGTACCATTATTTTCAAGGAGAAATTAGGTTGTAATACAGCCTGGACCGGCGTAATACAGTTAAATGTACTTCGGAAAGTATTTCTAGAGGAGTCTTGCATTTTACCATGGCAATTTCTGGTGGAATCGCGATCTTTAGTAATCCCGTATTATTTACTTTATTTTACTTTAAATGACGGAAAGGATAATATCAAAAATGGATAACTGACATTTATTTGAATGTGCACAAATTTCTATTTTCCAATAAACATTTGTATTTAAATAGACTTGTGAGATCATTGGTACCAATAATTCTAAATTTTTCATGAATTCTTCTGTGAGGTTGACACTTATGTGAAATTATGAGTATTATCTTGACCAAGCAATACTGTGAGCCCGAGTCGATATAAAATGTTAGGAACCTGAAAAGGTATATTCACACATTCACAGATAAAGAACTTATAGTGATTATGTAAAGGTAGAAATAGTGTAGTGTTGCACAACGCATCATGCACATATTATAATATATTATTTGAAATGAAGGAATTAGGTAGCTCTCTCAGCGCTGGAATTCAGGGGCGAGGCTGCAGACTTTGTTTCCCAGGCATATGCGGAGCTCGACAGGGGACAGATCATGTTGTTGTTGTTGTTATTTGTGCTTTAGGGCGCGTCAACATCGGGGTTATTAGCGCCCTAACAAATACAGAGACGTGACAAAGTGACAAAATTGCCGTCTAAGTGGCCGACTGTATAAGGGTCGGCCACAGAGACAGCACAGTAAAAATACTAAAATACTGACTGCAATTCCGTCTGCATGACTGACTGTAAAGGGTACAGCCCCACAGGCGGAAAAAACAAAACATAATAATAATAATATAGTAGTACACAGAACACAGAGTAACAATAACATACCTGACTGGTTGGCTGTAAAAGGGCCAACCAGTTTGAAACATCGGACTAACTGGCTGGCTGTAAAGGGGGCCAGCCAGGTAACAGGTCACACTAAAAACAGTACTTGGATTGGTGGCTGTAAAAGGCCATCAATCCAATCTAAAACCTAGGCCGGTCTGCCCAAAATTTTGGGACAAGACCGGCCAAGCTACAAAACTTTAAAACCTTGGCCAACATTGTCACTATCATTGTTTAAAATAAGGGACAGATCGTTGCCTAAGCCAACGTCTGCCCTTAAGTCTAAAAATAAAATACAATCACTTAAAATGTGGCGTACCGTCAAAGGTACGCCACATGCATCACACTCCGGTGGGTCCTCTCGGCGGAGAAGGAAACCATGTGTCAGAGGACAGTGCCCTATACGGAGGCGAGTAAGGAGAACCTCATCCCTCCTCGCCCGCTGGAAGGAGCTGCTCCACGGCTGCACGGTCGGTTTGACCTGCCGGAGCTTATTATGCTCAACTTCCAGCCACTGCCTCTGCCAAACATCAAAAACAAATCTCTTCGCCGCCGAGGCAAGGTCTGACTTTGGGACCGGTCAAAGTCGATTCGACCTTGTCGCAGGCTAACTTGGCAGCTTCATCAGCTGCCTCGTTCCCCCTGATTCCCACATGGCCTGGTACCCAGCAGAATACCACCTCCTTCCCACAAGATTGGAGGGAAAGGAGGGCGTCCTGGATGTCCTGAACTAGACGTTCTGCTGGGTACATAGTTGCTAATGCCTGAATGCAACTAAGGGAATCACAGCATATGAGGTACTTCTTGTCGCGGCGTACCTTCATATGCTGGAGCGACTTTAGCAGGGCATAGCACTCCGCAGTATAAACACTGCACCTGCTATCCATCTTGTATTTGTAAGTCGCTCGAGGGAACACTACTGAACAG
The DNA here is from genome assembly GCA_031002005.1 of Vandiemenella viatica. Classification (NCBI taxonomy): domain Eukaryota; kingdom Metazoa; phylum Arthropoda; class Insecta; order Orthoptera; family Morabidae; genus Vandiemenella; species Vandiemenella viatica. The sequence continues at coordinate 186,763,995 of JARYHS010011408.1, forward strand.
CCTACACTGTTAGCCTGCTTAGACCCATCCGTATACACCGGGGTGAAAGTGTGATATTGATTTAAAATGTCAGTAAAAATATTAATAAAAACACTGTCAGCGGTTAGCAGTTTGTTGTGCCGTGACAGTTCTAAAATTAATCTGGGCCTCTTTAAAAGCCAGGGAGGGGATTTACTCCAACCCTGGCGATAAAAAGAGGGAAGCTCAAATCCGTAATGTTCTAAAATAGCCTTCGTACGGTAGCTGAACGGTTTAGTGGCTCTATGCCGGTTGGCATAGAGCCGCTCG
>JARYHS010011408.1:186765282-186824788 GCA_031002005.1 Vandiemenella viatica
TGAATTACACTTTACTCAGAAGGATTTTCATCACAACAAAAATTTCCGTCAAATAAAATTAAAAGGAGTAATTTAAAAACATCCCAACCAAATATTCCGAGAATAATCAGAGATAGTTTACAAATATCACGAAAAATATCAATAAACAAGATAATAATTAATTGTTAGTCGTAGGTTTTTATAATTAGCGTTACGTCTTAAATGATGAACAACTATCGAAATGGTAAAAAGTCTGTCTTAGCTTTTACAGAAAAAGTGACTTCAATGTCAAAGTTCAGTGCAAGTTGGAGAAAGAACACTAGTTTCCCACGTGCCAGTTATACAAAGTGAATAGTATAAACACATATACGCTCTGCAATTAGTAAAATCTCATATGGCACAGTTCTGTTAACTGCTGTGTTCTTTTCAAACTGTAATGTCTCTGTTAAAGAATGATTACTTAAAGGAACCAGTACGGCACTTTATTTCCTGGCCTAGTCAGATCCGTGAAGATTGCATTGCAATCAGGCCTGGAAAGTACCCGTAATGTCTTGTTACTGAGGGAGAGTAATTCTATTGGAGTTGATGTTCGCGTGCTTAAGACAAATTCAGTCGTAAAGTACATGGTTTGTGTGCCAGATTATACCAGTGTACTTTGTATTAGATGTGATAACTTTCGTAAGAGTTTTCGCAATTAATCAACTCCTTCTGATATTAGAAGAATTAGCACATTTCGAGTCTAGATGACGGTGTACAAGACTTTTAACAATATCCGCTTTGCACTCACGTTAAAAATCAACCGTACCGACTTCAACGTAGTAATAAAAACACCTGCGACTGACAACAAAACTGGTGGCACTTCTTGTCGCAGATACTTTGATAAATCAACAGTTTACAGTGTACTCATGGGCAGGTAGATTCTTTCTGCTCATTATCTGTCATCTTTTGCAAATTAATCGAAGCTGCGAATGTTGCATCATGCTGGAATAACCTCGATGTAACAGGTCATTCTAATAAAACCAGATTATTTTAAGGAAAAATAAAGTATAAGTAAAGATGGTGAATTAGCGGCAGCGCTCGCGGGCAGCGAGGCACGAGCAAGCGCCCAGCGTAATGTGTCGCAAGCGCGTCAGCAAGAAATCGAGGTCGGCGAGCGAAGTTCTGGAAACCAGGCTCGTGGATAAGCTTCTAGAATGGCCATCGAACATGCAAGCTGTCAGGTTATCGCCCGCAGAAGGGGGACAGTCTACGCGACTGGTGACATATAAGCGCGGGTCCACCTGGACTCGAAGTCAAGTGTTAATAATCACGCCGTCGCTATACTGTACTGAAGATCGCTTTGGAGTTGAAGACCAGCCGCGCCCTCGCTAGCCAGTCAGCCGAAACCATTGTAAGTCCACCACTATTTTCATGTTGGCAAAGTGCTTGGATCCTTGCTCGTGACAGTTTGATGATTGTATCAGCCGACTAAGGAGAGAATAAACTGTCTATGCACTTAACCTCTTTTCTGGAAGTCAAGCCCGAGATATTAAGCTCAAAGTAAATAGAATGTTAAGCTAGCCTAAAGCCAAGCCCAGAGTACGGGGAAAGCAGTCATATTCGTCACCAAGTAAGTATCTAGTAAACGCTCACAACCACTGCAGTACCTGGCCATCCTGCAGCATTCCCAGCGGGCTTAAGTCTCTAAAACAGTCCGCTACATCGAATTCACCTTGCACCTGCAGACAATCGTCCCAACTTTTTACTCCCATACTGTTAACTGCGGAATATGACAATAATTTCAAGACCGCAGCTACCGAGATCTATGGTAAAAATTAAGTAAGGTGGCCATGACGCTTCAAAGTAACAACTAGATACTCAACTCTGTCCGTCTGCTTAGGAGATCCTGTATCCGTTAAAAAATCTGAAGAAATGTTTCTCACTTTCTGATCATTGGTGAGACGGGTTTTTGTGGGGAACCATATATTTCTTCCTGAAAATACAAATTTATAACGTAAACTTTTAATACTGGCTTAGTAACTTTCAAGAGAGTTAAAAGTTAGTTGCGTATCGCGGGACCCGCTCTTCCTACATCACTGAAGCTGTTGGAAGTGTGAAGGCGACGGCCCTGGTAGTTGGAGGACGTGCCTTCGAATCTCCGTATCAGCCATCTAGAGTTCGGTTTTCCGTGGTTTTAATAAATCAATACAGGCAAATGGCGCGATGTTGCCGTCAAGGAACCGGTAAGAATTCGGGCACGGCCTTTTAAAAGAACCTTCCCGGCATTCCCTTGTAGTGATTTAGGGAAACCAGGGATGTGCACCCGTGTCCTGCCGAAAGCAAGGCCAAGCTCTACCGCTCACCCGCTACCTCCTCTCATGTGAATCCGTCCGAGAGATATTGTTCATCGAAGACGCAGTGTGTAAAACATTGACTCTATTCAGTTTTCAGAGTAGTTATCTTGAAACTGGGGCAAGTACTTCAGAGATATACCGTTGAAATTCACCGGCAGCTGGTAGAGGTTTACGGAGAGAATGTAATGTCTTGTCAGCACGCCGCAGCATGGTGTCGAAAGTTTGTGGTTGGTAGAGAAAACGTCACCGACGAAGATCGCAGTGGCCGACCCTGCATGAATCTTGTTCCAAGCGAGTTTCACCTTTATTCTCACTGGAAGGAGCACCTAGGAGGACGGCGATTCTCTTCAGACGGGAGGTGAAACACTTAGCGACAACGTGGCTGAAAACGCAAGGACGAGGCTTTTACCAGGAGGGATTATTCAAATTCATCGCACGAAGCGACAAGTGCCTAAAGCGATACGCAGATCATTTCGAAAATTACCCTAGGTATGTATTATCAGTTGGCTGTATTGGTTGTGTGAAGTAAAATGTACACGTTTCACTGTCGGTTCTGTGACTTTAGCTTCTAATCACCCCTCTTGGTACGCTGTTTCGTACACCCTTGGACCAAACTACTATGTAAAAAAATACTGGCGGACAGGTTGACGGATCACTGAATATGAGTTCTGCTGCTGGATTTAATTTCGGGGCTTATTTACTGTCGGTCCGATATTAAAATTTTTCAAACCAGCTGTTTGGCGAAGGCATATACAGGTTAGTACGGACCTAGAGAGAGAGGGGAGGATCCGCGAGTCGATACGGAGGGCCCGAGGCGGTGCGCGGTTCATTTATTTCGTCCTCTGGCGCATTCAGACGAATTTCATCGCGGGCGGCGGTGAATGGACAAGCCGCATCGAGTCGCCGGCGGGCCTAATACCTCACGGTGCGCGGTGACGGCTCATCGAAAACACGCGCCCGCGGCGATACATTACACACGCACTAGCTGCATCAGATACTGCGTCGGTCTCAGATTTCTTAAAACTTTTAATTTCTCAGCTTTCCAACTTCACATCAAAGTGAAACATACCCTATTTCACCTACCAAATGCTAAGGACACTAAAACCATTTCTTGTCGACCAACAAATATTTATTGCAAGTATGAACAAAATCTCCCCAAGATAATTGTGTTCAACGAAACATAATTGTATCTCGCATTCAAATATAGAAAGTAGACTACAGTGCCACGTATCGGGCTGAAAAGTAACTAAAAACCTCCAATCCACCTCAATAGCATATTGTGTGAATATGGCTTAAATATGTCAGGTGTTTCGTCGGTGATGATCCTGTTTGCTCTCGCATACGATTTTAAATATGGAGGAGATAGTCTGAATTGTAACTTATAGCTGCTCCACCCGCCTTCTCTGTTAGCACTACTTGCTAACCCTAACAACCCTAACAAACCTAATTCTAATTATAGGTAGCAATAAGTAACCCTCAAAGCCACTTATTATATGATTTGCATACGTTTTTGATGCTAGAGTTTCTAACAATTTCAAATCACAAAACTCATACGTAATCGTAATGAATAAAAACAACCACTTACCATAATTTTATATTCTCACGTCAACTTCGAACCAAAGATAATTTATACATTTGCGTAATAATCGTTGATCGAAAAAAAAGAAAAAAATTGGCTTGAGCACTAATAGGAAAATAAAAAAATATTTACCTTATTACAATTAATTAACATATTCCGTTTTATTTTAAAGCATCTACTACATTTGACAAAACTTAGAAAATAAAGTCCAATACTAAAAAAAAAAAAAAAAAAAAAAAAAATCAGAATATAAAAAAGTATCAGTGTATACTTGTGTCAACAGTGCTTCTATAAACAGAGTTATCTATGCAGTTGCTGTCAACATAACCTAAATATACATGTAGGAATTATACTTCAGCGCCACTGATGAGAATGAATTATATATTTTTTTAAATAAAACCTTTCGCGCCACCTCAAAAACGTTTCGTGTGAATGTGGCCTGTATTGGTCCAGGGGTTTGTCCGTGATGCGGTGTACGCGCGCCTACAATTTTATATATAACGATAACAAAGGTAATTCGATGTATCAGTAAGTCAAGGAGTATTTTCTAGGTGGTAGTTACCTCTATCTGTTTAAGAAAAATGGTAGAGAACATACACTGACGTGCCAAACATCACGGTACACGAAAATGGAAATATCCAAATGGCGGTAGCAGTGCGGAAAAAAGTATAAATGTGCTGCGCAGTGTCGGGGCTTTCATTTGTATTCTCGTGGGTCGTGTGAAAGATTTACTGACGTTATTATGGCCGCACGACATGAATTAATAGACTCTGAACGCGCTATGATAGTTGGAGCTAGAAGCATGTGGCATTGCCTTCCGGAAATTATTCGGGAATTCAATATTCCTCGATCCGCAGTATCAAGAGTGTTCCGCGAATTTGTAATTCCTGGCATTACCTCCCGCCGTTGACTACGCAGTGGCCAACCACGTCTACTTAATGACCGAGACCAGTGACGTCTGGGACGAGGCGTCACTGTATCAAAGAACAGCAGCACTCGACGTCGGACGCACGACAGATGTGTCCGTGCAGACAACACAGCGAAATGTGGCGTTGATGCGATGTGGTAGCAGAATACAATGATGCACTTTTCCAGGACAACAATGCGCCATGGTACCGGGTCAAAACCATTGACCACTACTTTGACTACTCTGCACAGTTACAGCGAATGATAGGGACGTCTAGGTTGCAAGACATGAATCAGATACAACAAATCTGGGACACGATCAAGTCAGTCCGTGCAACCTAGTGTGGTGGGTGAATGGTTAACGTTCTGGCCTCGCATTCGGGAGGATGCGGGTTCGAATCCTCGTCCGGGAATCCAGATTTGGGTTTTCCATAGTTTCCCCAAATCACTCCAGGCGAATACCGGGATGCTTTTTTTAAAAGGCCATGGCCGAATTCCTTCCCGTCCCTTGTCCCCAGTCCAATCCCGCCTCTAATAACCTTAGCCGTCGACGAGGTGGGGGAAAAAAATCACTCAGCGGCGATAGTTAACGCAGGTCGCCTTGAACGTTAAACAGTACACTAATAACATTCCACTGTTGAACGTTAATATTTTCCGCCAACTAATGTCTCAGGTCATGTCCGTGTCGGTGCAATGGCGAGCGATAAAAGGAATGCCGCCAATACGGCAGTAACACCAGAAACATCCACCGACCAGAGGATTCCATTTGCCGCCTTTGTGCAGCTATTTCGCAAATTAGTTTATCACAGCGCTTTGCAAGCTCCATTTGGTCGTTAATGGAGCGACAAAAAATATATCCGAATGCATTGGCGCGAAATACATTTTCAATAATTTATGGCTGAAACATGTTCTCTTACACCCAATTTCACCACAATCGAAAAACTGACTGATGGTAACTCGCTGAACGTATTCAAGTGGGTGCACCAATGCACTGGTCAAACAAACACCGGTGTCTTGAATGTCCTACACATGTCGTGAATGCTGAGCATCTGCGACTTAGAAAATCATCGACAACCAACTCATCAGACCCAAACACGAAAGACTGGACACTACAATAAAATCCTCTGGCGTGTGCAGCCGGATGGTGTTGTATAAAGACGACGTTTCGACAGCTAGCTTTGCTGTCTTCATCAAGTGTCAGGTCCCATCTAGCTGACTGTCACGACCTAGACTGGCTTAGCCTCCTATCTAACTTCCTTTATATCTTCAGGAATGGCGGTGACAGCCAGCTAGAAGGGACCTGAAACCTGATGAAGACAGCAAAGCTAGCTGTCGAAACGTCGTCTTTATACAACACTGTCCGGCTGGACACCCGACGGGATTTTATTGCATCAGTACGCTGAAAAAGTCTTCTCTCGACTTGGACACTCTTTGTTACCTGGACAAACAATTTTTTAAATTTTTTATTTATTTATTTTTACTTATTGCTTTACGCCTAGTTGACGGCTAAGGTCGTTAGAGGCGGGATGGGACTGAGAACAATGAACGGGAAGGAATTCTGCCATTGCCTTTTTGAAGGAAGCATCCCGGAATTCGCCTGGAGTGATTTTGGGAAACCATGGAAAACCCGAATCTGGATGCGCGGACGGGGATTCGAACCCGCGTCCTTCCGAATGCGAGGCCAGAACGTTAACCGTTCACCCCCCACGCTCGTTGGGACAAACAAAGAATACCCATATCTCAATGAACATTTTTAACTCTTGTTTTTTTTTTTAATTCTATTTCAACGATATCACTGTAGTGGTAGCCATTTAATTGGTATAAATATTTAAGTGTTTTTCGCAAACAACACTCATCGAGACAAAACAAAAATTTAGAACAGGAAATGTTAATTAACGTTCCTTCCAATGTGTCAGCCAGTTGAACGATTCCTGTATTGTAGACTGAGTAAGTGAGGCAGTTAAAAATGACGACCTAGGGTGGTGGATGACGACGCGGGTTCAAATCCCCGTCCGGCCATACAGATTTACGTACTCCACGGTTAACCGAAATTACTCTACGCAATGGTTCCTTCAAAAGGCCGCGGCAAGATATCCTCCTGTTCCTTGCGCCCCCTCCTGTCCCTTTCGATTTCAATGTCGACAACGCGTAAAGCCAGAGTTTTTAAAAATGAGATAAGTTCTTTAGATTACATTTTAGTTATTCGGCAGCATGCAATTATAAAAAACAGAAATCATAAAAAAAAATCGTTGTATTAAAAACTGAAATTTAAATGAGAGAAAAGTTGAGACAAATATTTAAATACGCAAACAATGGGTCCATTCTTTTATACTACACATCGTATGTAGGTAAACGTGGAAGCTTGTATAGCTTCAGCTGGCGGCTGTATTTGCTGGGACTGTTGCGTGCAGCTCCCTGCAGGGCTGGAGTTGTTGGGGTGGCAGTCCAGCGGTCGAGTTTCAGCAGGGCGCGATGGCGGCGCCCTTTGTGGCACGCAGCGCCGCCGAAATTAATTTGGGCCGAGTTATGGAAACACCTGCAGCTCTCCGCTCATTGTTCCGCGGGGCGACGAATATCATTAAGGTGGCCACAAAGAACAGAAAAAGGCGACGCCTGCAAGAAGTACGGACTTACTTCCCGCCTCACACTCGAAGGTTCGCTCCAAAATTCTCACAGTTTGCGAAAATTATTGCATGGGCTTTATTCCTATAGTAAGTCTTTCGGAGGGTTTCACAGGTATTCTAAGACGACGTCTTCAAACTATAAAAAAAAAAAGTAAATCAATCGTTCCCTTATAGAACCTTAATGTAACTGTTTCGATCCTCCGAAGATATTTTTCGAAAAATGATAGAAAATTATTATTTCGACGTGCCTGAAATTAAAATAAGTTTTTAAGGATTTTTTGTTTGCTTATTTCGGCGTCATTGAAAAACTAACGACCAGATTTTGGTAGCGTTTTCCCAGTTCAAACTTTTATGGTTGTACTTTGAACACACTAAACGTTTTAAATTACGTATAATTAGTTAAAAAATAGATACTGAGCAAAATTTTGATAAACTTTTCACAACTTGAAATCTCAAGAGCGGGGCAGAAAATTAAAATCTGATGAAAACATTGATCAAGAAACAGGTCCTTAATTCTCAGTGTATTATGGACAGCTACACTTACACTCTAAAGGTAACTTCAGAGCCAATTCCTTAATATTTTAAATTTCTACTACGACTTCATAATAGCTAATTACTTTGATTACTGGAACATAAGCCTTGCTTGTAAAAAAATAAGCGTAAACTACATCACGAGTGCAAAGATTAGTATTCTGACAAATTCTTGCAAGTTCGTCCTTTGGTGCCATTTAGTACGTTGCATTTGGAGACAAACACACAGAATTCTCCACTACATTTTATCAATTTAGTAATGATATAAAGTGAATCCATCTCTGCTGTTTATTCGAAACAAAATATCGTACGGCGGCGCCAAATTCACCGAAGTTCTGCTGTTTCTGACTTGAATAAGCGATGCTTGGAATTCTGCAGAAAAGTCAAGCCCTTATTGGGTAAAAACTTAACGCAATCACAAAACGGCCTGTGCTTCGTTTTTATTTAAAAACAAAAAGAAGAAGCACAGAAAATAGGCAGTTCGTTGCATTTATTACTAATTCTTGACCCTTAAAATAATGTATAGACAGTCTCGAAATTAGTGTGTTTATTACTAAGACGCATATTAAACTGAATTTTTTATGCTAGTTAAACGGGAAAAGAATAAACGTACGCATATTCGCGCAAGGTTTCTTGTTGCGTTCGTCTGATGAAATGCCACAATTCATGCTTTGATCTGAGACCTCATTAATAGAAGCTCTTAAACAAGTCTCAACGATGAGAACTCTGATGAAGAAATTTCAGTAAGACATCGCACTGAATACAAATGACTACAAAAACAAATATGGCGTAAGGACGATCTCAGTTTACTTTCCTAAAACAGCATTCTACCTTTCTGAACAATGAAACTTGAGACAGAACAGACCAAAAGTGCGTTACACAAAGGATTCAAACTGAGACTACAGCTGCAGCTTTAGAATAATTCGACAATACATTTCTGTCAGCTGCTCTCAAGGATATTACTTAAAATACTGTACTTTATAATGACATGCAAGGCGCACTGTAAGTCAGGTGTGAACATACCAGTTATCGATTTATTTCGTCTATTGTGAGTTCAACACCGTAACATCAGTCTGTATTGTGGTCATCAAAACTTTGCTGCAACTCCTCCTTGACACTCACAAAAAGCACAACTTCTAACTTCTAAATCTGAACCACACTGATTAACATCCTTATGAGGTTGGCGTTTCGGGGGTGACATAAAAAAAAAGGTTGTCGATGTTTTTCGAAGCGTTAGGGTACAAATTACACCAAAATACAGATTTATGGCAGAAATAGTTTTCAGAACGTAGATATTCAAACACTTTTAACATAGATTTGTGGTAGTGTATCACTCCTTCACTAAAAAACAGTAAACTTTTATTAAAAGAGAAACAAAATAAAATACTAATCTTGCCATTTGGTAAATCTGATCTGCCGTTGTAAAGCAAGCCATCTCCATGTCACAACACTACGGACACGCGTTCCACATTCGTAAAACTCACTTACTGGTTCATTTTCATTTTTAAAAGAATAAATAAAAAATGGCAATTAAAACTTAAGTATAGCGTACCAGTAGAAGTTAAAGCACAAAAGTAAGTTTGGGGTGGATGTGTGGTGAGAGGATCATTGTTACAGTGACACTTTCAACCATTAAAAATATCTTACTACTTGGCAACAGCTAATTTCTTCAACTTTTCTTTTTTCCTTTTTAGCAACTTGTAGTTATTACGTTTAGTAGTAATTATTTCTGCGTAGTTAAAGTAAGTCCCTAACAGATGCCCCTATAGTTTGCGCAAGTAGACGTACACTAGACTGTGTGTGTCTGCGTAGTTAGCGAGAAACTTAATCCGCATACCTGTTGCTTGTAAATTTATTGTACGAACACATTCGAATTCTGATTTCCAGTGGGTATTGATTCTAGAGTCTTTTACTTTCTCACTGGGTGACGAAATTTAAACGTAACATACATTTAAACTCAGGTTACTCTGAACCTTCTGGAAAAATCCTGGTTACTCGAATTCAGCTAACCTGAAACCTTTAGGAGACAGTTAGCTATCTTCGTGGGAAAGTGATGATCTTCAGACCTAGCATTCGGGAGTACGCTTGTTCGAATGGCGATCCGGATTTTTGTTTTCAATTGTCTCTAGAAATCACTTCAAGCGAACTTCCTCCGCGTTCGCCTGCTGGCTTTAATGGCGTCGTCGACAAGCTGCAAAGCGCCAATTAAAAAGTAAAAACAAACGCGTGTTTAGAGCGCCACCACTGGACGAGAGTTGCAACCAGACAGCGCGGCGGAGTCGCCGTCAATCGATACGCACAATCGAATGAGTATCGAAATTGTATTACCGCTAATGACCAGTGCTCAGTCGACTGTGCATTTAGTAGCTTCTCGAATATGAATCCCCCTCAGCGCTAAGTGGTTCAGCAACTGTTAATAAGGCCGCCGGTAGTCTCTAGCTTCTGGTTCGGCTGGTTGTATATCACGGATTGACAATTACAAGCTAATCGTTCAGTCTCAAAGCCAACACGCATGTTTCTGTGCTAAACTCTTCATCTCTACATACCCCTTACAACCCACAACCCACGTCCTCAATCATCTGCTTCACATATTCCAATCTCTGTCTTCCTCTACAGTTCTTACCTTCGACTGTTCCCTCCACCAGCAAATTAACCAATCAAGCATGTCTCAAAATATGACCTACCAGCCTGTCTCTTCTTTCTGAAAGCTTCTCCCACAATGTTCGTTCCTCACCCATCATTTCCAAAACTCATTCATTTCTTACTTTGTCTGTCCACTTAATTTTCAGCATTTTTCTGTAGAACCACATTTCAAATGCTTCAATTTTCTTTCTTTCCGGTATTCCTAAAGTCCATATTTCGCTACCGTAAAGTGCTGTGCTCCACACAAAGAGATTTAAAAAGTTTTTTCTAATTCCTAGATCAATATTTGAAGATAAAAGTTTTCTCTTTTTCATGAAGGCACTTTTTGCTAGTACTATTCTGCTTTTAACGTCATTCCTGCTTCGGCCATCGGTTGTAATTTTGTTTCCCAAGTAAGTGAATTCACTTACTTCTCCTATTGCATCCGATCCTATTTTTATATTTAACTAGTATTGGTATCATGTCTGCTACATTTCATCACTTTTGTCTTGTTTTGATTTATATTCAGTCCAAAATCATCCTTCAGTATTTTGTTCATGCCATTCAGTAACTTCTCAATATCCTCAGCCCTTTCTGCTATCAAGACAATGTCATCAGAAAATCGAAGCATACTGATTTTTCCTCCCTGAACACTTATGCCACATGGAAATTTTTCTTTGACTTTCTTTATTGCTTCTTCTACATACAAGTTAGCACAAAAACTGACAATCATTGCTTTATTTAGGATGGGCTGCATAAGTACACCTATTAGCCAAATGAACATCGGGAATATGAAAGTCTTTGAAAAATAGTGCTGTATCCCATCAAGCGACTGTTAGCAGAATTATCCTGTTTGTTTGCGCACTGTTGGGTTAAAAATTATTACTTCTGGAAAACGTATAGTTCTGTTGAGATGGGCACTTTGATTGTGACAGAAACCAGTCTATCCGAATGGAATTTCTGAAACGGAATAGTAGAAGATACTGCGCTATGATTGAAGCAAACTACTTCATTTTTACTTATTTCAGTATTAAGCGAAATTCTGTTAGTGAATCGCACAATTTTCAAGAGAATGTTGGGTGGTCCAGTCGACGATTACCGGAAACCATTTAGACAGTCATAGGAGCTGGAGTGGGATTCATTGAAGGATAGATGGAGGGTTAAGAGAGTCATGGGAATGTACACACTTTATCATTACTATTGGCCGCCGCTGAAAAATTCTATCACTCTTATCTTGCACAATACTACATCAATGTCATCCCAGGAAACAGTAACGCAGTACTGACGAGCCAGTATTGCGTTACTGTTTCTTAGGATGACATTGATTTAGGATTGTGCAAGATAAGAGTGATAGAATTTTTCAGCGGCGGCCAAGAGTAATGATAAAGTGTGAACAAGGCCTGTATTGATGATGAATCGTGGAAAGACATTGGTGGGAAAATTAAGAGAGGTGCTTGGAAGGGTAAAGATGACCATCACCACAAGCTGACCACATGATTTCAGACATAAGGGTGTGGGAAATTTTTCTTTTATAGTAAAGGATGTAAGAGATCCGAATAAATTGTCAAATGATGAATAATTTACCGAAAAAAAACTGAAAGAATTTAAAGTAAAAATTGGTTGAGGGCAAAAGTGGGCTGGAGGAGGAAGGAAGAAGGATGGGTGTGCAGGAAAATTGGCACTGGAGTGTTCACTACATCACAACTTATTTATTATTATTGTTATGACTAGCAACAGTATTCACAACGATTGTGAAAGCGAATTAATTTGGCTGAGTCGTGGAACATTCAGCGACTAAAGCCAGATAATAATAAGCAAACCACGCAATTACTTGCGTCCTCTGTGTAGCTAATGTCTTCAGTAATTTCGTTGGTAGGTTTCAATATTTTACTGTAAATCTTTCTGAAGCCATAAGCAAACTTTTACCGATTGGTACTTTATTTCTAAACTAGCTGTTACCCGCGACTTCGTACGCGTCGATTTAAAATTTGATTACTAGAATTGGATACACAAAGCTGAAAGTTACCTAATATATGTCGGCATAATATGACGGGATCGCTATCGATATACCATTCTACCGTCGAACCTGTCTCATTTATTCATCTCGGAAAAAAGTATCCTATTTCGTTCCTAATTTCGGTATATCGGTATACACATATAGCCGTCAAAACGTAAAAAAAAAGACGGAGACTTTTCGCATATACCAAGTGAGTTTTTTATCTTGAGACAACTAAATATCTCGAAAACTACAAATCCGATCAAAAAAAGTGGGTAATAAAAATTGTTCGTCTCGACGGGGGACATCCGATGATACCAAATTTGACTCCCCACCCCCACCCCCTAGGGGTGGGGGAAGGGGGAGAAAAAAAACTTAAATAGGAACCCCCATTTTTTATTGCAGATTCTGATTCCCCGGAAAAAACTACCCCTATTTCACCCCCAATTCGAGTCATTTTGGTCGATAGATGGCGCTGCAATCGACAAAAATCAAAATAAGCAAAAATTCATTTAAAAATGAGGATATCTCGTGAAATACACATCAGATCAGCAAAATACAAGTTAATGTGATTGATATTTTTCAAAAACTATTCAATAACACCACCCACCTCCAAACTTGAGGGATGGGAATGGACATTATTTCAAAATGCACTGATGCAAATTCTTTAGCAGATAGCGAAAGTCAAACATTACTTTTTGCGTTACCCAGGAACAACGACGTGGACGTAGTAATTTTCTGTTCCCTTTGGGGTGCTAGATTTAGGTGAGTCCCCTCGCCTCTCACCATCGGGGTGCTTGTTTTTGGTGAGTCCCCTCGCCTCTCACCATCGGGGTGCTTGTTTTTGGTGAGTCCCCTCGCCTCTCACCATCGGGGTGCTTGTTTTTGGTGAGTCCCCTCGCCTCTCACCATCGGGGTGCTTGTTTTTGGTGAGTCCCCTCGCCTCTCACCATCGGGGTGCTTGTTTTTGGTGAGTCCCCTCGCCTCTCACCATCGGGGTGCTTGTTTTTGGTGAGTCCCCTCGCCTCTCACGTGTTTGTTTCTAACAACAATTCTAAAGCAAGTGCTCGAAAATATCACCACCGACATCGATGCATTTATTTACCCGCTCTTGGAATGATTCGACGCAACTAAGAAGCATATCCGGCGTGATTTTTTGACAAGCGTTGGTAATTCGTTCAATCATGTTTTCAGGCGTTGTTGGCACTTCACTGTAAACTTCATTCTTCAAGTATCCCCATAAAAAAAAATCAGGCGAAGTGAGATCTGGTGATCTTGCAGGCCACGGCACTGGACCTCCTCTTCCGATCCATCGACGATTGTACAGACGATCTAACACTTCCCGCGATCTTACAGCAAAATGTGCTGGACAACCGTCATGTTGAAACCACATTGTTTGTCGCACGTCTAAGGGTACGTCTTCAAGCAATGTTGGCAGTACGTCCTCTAAGAGTTGTTGATATTTCTCCCCATTGAAATGTCCATGGATAAAATGTGGACCAATAAGTTTGTCCCCAATTATCCCACACCAAACATTTACATTCCACGGACGCTGATGTTCAACTTGGCGTAACCAATGCGGGTTTTCCACACTCCAATAATGCATGTTGTGTCGATTAATGGTGCCGTGGTTAGTAAAAGTGGATTCATCCGAAAACAGTACTCGAGCAAAGAAATGGGGTTCTTCTTGTATTTTCTGTAGCGACCATCGGCAAAATGTCAATCGATTATCGAAATCATTGCCGTGAAGTTCTTGATGCAACGAAACATGGAACGGATGGTATTTTCTACGATGCAAAATCTGACAAACAGTAGTCTGAGAAATTCCTGATTCACGACTTATTTGTCGAGTACTAATGTGAGGGTTATAAGCCACTGCAGCTAAAACTGCAACTTCGTTATTTTCTCCAGCTATCGTCCTTCGCCGCTTTCGTTTGTTTGTGTGCACACTTCCCTCCTGAGTGAACTGTTGGATAATACGGTAAAAAGAAGCGCGCGATCGAGGCTGGTCTGGAAAACGATGAGCATAAAGATCAACAGCATTATCGATATTCTTGCGACATTCTCCATAAATGTAGACCATTTCAATTTTTTCTTGCAACGTTATAGCCTGCATTCTCATTGACACGTGCAACAGAACGAAGTAAATAAATCAGAGATGTTATGAACGCTATGAAAGTACATCAAGTAATGAGAAAACTCTGAGAAATGAGCGACGATGTGAACGCAATGGAAGTACATCAAGTAATGAGAAAACTCTGAGAAATGCAGCGCCATCTATCGACCAAAATGACTCGAATTGGGGGTCAAATAGGGGTAGTTTTTTCCGGGGAATCAGAATCTGCAATAAAAAATGGGGGTTCCTATTTAAGTTTTTTTTCTCCCCCTTCCCCCACCCCTAGGGGGTGGGGGTGGGGAGTCAAATTTGGTATCATCGGATGTCCCCCGTCGAGACGAACAATTTTTATTACCCACTTTTTTTGATCGGATTTGTAGTTTTCGAGATATTTAGTTGTCTCAAGATAAAAAACTCACTTGGTATAATACTATTAGGTTAGATCACACAAAACTGCCTGTGGAACCAGTATACCCTGAATAAAGTAAACGCTTAGGGAACTATTCATCGCCAAAGAACATGGTATCCTAAATACAAAATCCTAGGCTTGGCTATAACTATGAAAAACAATTCATAAAAATTTTTTCTCCAAATGGGGTTTGAACCCGAAACCACACAGGAGTTTGCTTAATAAGCAAGCACGTTACCCCCTCCGCTACGCTACCATTGCTCCCTAACATCCCGCATTACATAAACATATATATATTATGCGTTTGTCTTTCACAGTTCAGATAGTTTTCATAATTTAATGACAATATGTTATTATCTATACAGAATATGGTATCCCATGTCGATCCTAATGTCAAATAGCATCTCCTTGTCAAATTTCATCACTATTGGAGTAGCCATTTAGCCCAAGAAACGTAACAAACAGACAGACAGACAGAGTTACTTTCGCATTTATAATATTAGTATAGATGCTCTGCCACCCATCGCATGTTGCTCAACCCACACACGTAGCTGACACATGTAGCAGTAACACTGCAGCTTGTTTGTAAGCATAACGCTGTCGGCTCCAGCATTCCACACTGCCACAAGCGGCGTCTAGCTGTTCCTGTCCTCTCAGTCCCCCCAAATATCTGCGCAAAATCCAGTGACTAATTATTCACCACTTCTCCTTCTATGGACAGCTTGCCCGTGCACGAGTGTAAGCGGTTACGATTGGAGGTGTTTCCCCCTCCATGGCACCGTCTGGGAGATGAACTGAGCTGCCTTGCCCAGTGTGACAGAGTTCGTATGTCTTATTGTAAGGGTCGGTGACTGTGGTAATATGTGTGTTCAGTGTTGTTTGTGTTGAGCATAAGAGATGAAAGAAGGGAGAGGATGGAAACCAGTGCTGACCCATTCAAGCCTACTCTTCCGAAAGACTCCAGGTAGGCCGCCAGGCTTAACGTCCCCATCCGACAGACGAATCACCATCAACAATGTGGTATGCACTCACTCCATACGCACTGTGGAACAGTTTATCCCAGGACTTTGGCGTACAGTCTGGTTATTAGGAATCGTGTACCACCACCTCTGCTACCGTACCCTACCGGACAAGTCCATCACCAGGGCTGGAACCAGCTAACCCCGTGTCAGAGCCGGACACCATCACATTGCCGCAGCCAACTGAGATAACGGAGCAGGAAATATACACTCAAACGTTGTTAATATAGCAATCTGCTAATAATATAAGTGAAGTTTTCTTTCCCACTGCGAAGTTATTATTATATACAGTGTAAACCCGTGACCGTTTTTTGCGTACAGTTACGGGTCTAGAATAGTTGCAGTTTTTCAGGTCAAAGATTATTATAGGTTGACATGATCTGGTAAAAGACGAACTTGAACTGCGTTTCACCCTTAGGATGAATAAATTCTCTCGAGCTTGAGCTGGAGAAGTATTAATAGACTTTTAAACACAGAGAGGGACGATCGCGCTATCGTATAATTGTTTGAAAGGTCATAGACTTGAATTTTCTTAATGCAAACTTGACTTTAATTGGTCCTAGAAATTCAGTAGGCGAGATCGGATGAATTCCTATTTACTTCGAAAGCATCACGTTGTTTTTTTTAATTTATTTATTTATTTAGGCTGGGCAAACCTCCATAATGTAATCTTTGGTCGTAGTGTTTGTAACGGTCAGAGAACTTAATACAAATTCCAAATTGTTAAATATTCAAACAACGCCGAAGAAATGAATTGCCAGAATACTCGATTCGGTAAAATATTTGGTCAGCGCAGGACACCATAACGGGGCCGAACCAACTGAGCAACGGGGCGGGCCGAACCAACTGAGCAACGGGGCGGGCTGAACGGAATTAGACAAGGAGAATTTCGTGGACAGTTACTCCAAATATAAGTGGATTACGTTATACACAAAAACTATGCAATGTCCTTCAAATTGAAACGAAGAATCTTTTAGCTCGATGAGTCAGTTATTATTCTGATTCAACCAATTTTATCAGTGAACAGTACATCCTACGTTACCGCCAGGGCGTACAGAAAAATCGTTCTAATCGTTGTTGCAGGGAAGCTAAGTTAGATGTCGGTCCTGGAAAGGCATCGAGTGTGACAGAGAGGCAATGGAGGAGGCTCGGCTCCCAATCAGCCTCGTAACACACGCCGATAGTGTTCTGAATGCTCAGATTGATAAACATCAGGTGAGGGAGACCGACAAACTCAAGGTAGGTAAATATTTTTACACTCGCACAGTTAACTGGGACATGGAAAGGCACGCACAATATCCACACAAAGATTTTTTTTTTTTACCCCAAAAATTGGCTTTTGACTAACAAATTCACCGATAATATTAGATCCAATCTCAGAGGATCTTTCTAAAGCATATTTTCTCAGTATAAAAATTAATGATAATACTTTTCAATAAGCACTAAATTTATATTTTAAACTAGTCTTTCTCCCGCTGCTATGATCGTGCAATCCTTGGTAATGGGTTTGGCTTTTGTCTTTCTTCTAGTAAGAAATCATAGACGTTTGTAATGTAATATCTTTGTAATACTGAAAGTAGATCACATTCCAGGATTTGGTTACGCTTATTGCAGTGTCAGTCCTTGATGTAGTATTCCGATTAAATGATTAAGTTTTCAGATTATTCTAACCTACTTTATTTCAGTTGAGTGAAGCAATAAATAACAAAAGTTCCGTAGGCAATATCAACGGAGTCCCTAGGACTGAGTGTGTGGTGTAAGGGAATGTTCATCTGAGAAGCCGCGTGATCTGCGCTGCCTATCTGTTCTCGGTATGAACGAATTATTGTTTCTCGCTCCGTGCCCTGATGGCGTAGAGTCATGAGATATACCGCAGATTATAAGCTAGACAATACTGCGAAAACTACTCCCACCCCGTGATGCCTGGACAAAGAGGCCCAGCCTGCTCACAGATTTATGAAATTATGGATAGAAAATAATTAAAGTCAGAACGGAGGGACTCTCCAGTTATGCATCATAGAAGCCAGAGGAGCTATTGGCGGCCATTTTGGAATCTCAAGTTGCAATCATCAATCTTAGTGAGCTGATTCGTTTTTCGGACGGCCGATAAGTAAATTTTATTTTATTCGTCAAACGTTGATGTGAATGTTCACCGTCGATCTGAAATGAATTGTTACATCTCTCTTTATATCTTTGAAATTAGTATTTCGACTATTCCACATAAACCTGAAATTCTTCGACAAAAATAAATATGACACTTTATTTCGAACTAGGTGTAGAGAACTCGGTCCTCAATGTTACACAATGTTTGACTCTGCAGACAGATGAAGGGCAGCGGAAAGCACTAACGATTGTGAAAGAGAAGTTTTGTGAAGTGTTTTTATTATTAATATTATTACGTCGATAAGGCACTGGCGCATAGAACTGGTGTTCCACAGGTGTTAGTGCGGCTAATGCCACGTGCACAAGTGTTTGCAGACGACGTCAGAAGGAAGGTAGGAGGGGGTAACATGATTAGGGAAGCCATAGGGCGCGCGGCGGCTAGGGCGATCAATACCGCGTCCTTCGCTTGTTTGTGGCCCTGGCCCTATTCACCTAGTGTCCGCCATCACAATACAGCACCCTCAGAAACAAGGGCCGAAACATTTTACGAGAAACCTGTTTTATCGACAGTTTTTAATAGATTTATTAGCAGATAGCTTTACATATTTTCTTATTTTAGTGCGAATCTTTTGTTTGGCATTTTGACAGTTAAAGCGTGCGGTCAGGTGCACGCTTCGCGATCGAAGGATCGTTGGTTCGAACCCCAATCGTGCGCTGCAATCTGACCTCACGGACGGCTTTTGTTTGTAATGCGAAGTGCGCTAGCACACTCGATAATTTTCATTCCACTTCATCCGGAAGAATTACCGTGTTACATTAAGCCGAAAAACAATTTGAATGCACAGCAAGCCAATAACTGAGACCAAACAGTTCTTCGTGATCACAAACAAAATTATGTTGAATTTGGGAATTCTGTACGAAAGTGAATTATTCTGGATGCCAATGAAATCTCTGTATCATTATGGCAGAAATAAATAGAACATAAATAAATATAACATTCCCAAAGATCGTAGGTTATTCGGTGTTGTACAGACAATTAAAAAAACTCTCTGCAATTTCTTTACTCAGCGCCCTGGCATTAGAAATAAACTTACACTTTAGAACCAAAACTGAGAGAGTTTCTGTTCAGAACCAATTTTAATTTTTGAAAGAGATTTCTTGTAACAATAAGAAAACTCAGAAGTCTCAGAGAATAGGAAAGCATACTTTGGAATAAGAAACCAAAGATTAAAAAAGTAATTCGCACTGATATAATGTGTAATTATTATTTTCAACCTGAACACAGTAAGACGTTATGGGTTTGCAGTTAACACTGGAAATGACATTTAATTGCAGTACGACAAAAAATTGTCCATACTTGATATATTAGTGGTTTAATGACTGACGAGTACTGTGTAGTCAAGTTAGACAGATCGTTGTGCAGACCTATACACTGTCACGAGTTAGGAGAATGAGTAACACGAATCAAAATCGTGATTAAATTTTTTAAACAGAGAAATAAATTCTTTGGCGTCTACCTATAAACGAGGAAAACTGCAGTAATCCCGTAGCGCCAATGCAGCAGCTAAACGAACGCCTATTAAATGTACCTGAATCGTGAGTGATAGCATCTTTATGTTCGGTATAAAGGAAGATCCCTCACAAACACACATCGCACTGGAATCATTCCGAGATATGTATTTTCCTTTAATTCGTTTGGTATCTCGTATACCTGCCAGGAATAGAGAGCAGATAATTTTATACGCTTGTTACTTAATCCTTGGTTTAAAAACAAAATGAAGATGGCGAATTGATGGCCTCACTGAATTATCGAGTTGAGACAATCATTTCCACTGATTTTCAACCAAGCCTGTCGAATTTCAAATAATTGGCTTATATCCTGCGAATGACTAAGTACGAGTTTACTGTCACAGCTGAAACATGAATACCATAAGACTCTCATGTGGTATGTGGAATGCAGTGCATACAACATCGGTTACAGCGACTACGATACTTTTTGGATTCTTAGCATTAACGTTTTCATACCCATAAATATTGCTAGGGTTTATCCGAAAAGAAATTAAAACTTAAAGAGACTGTTAGATATTGCGTTATGTACAGTTCTTTAAAACTGGCAACTATAGGAAGCACCAGAAATATTTTTGTTTTATGTCTTTTTATGTTTTTGAGCACTGATTATTGAAGCGCAATACAGAAAGAATCCTTGATGAAAATCGCCGACCGTTATTCAGACTGCGTTTGAATTGTCCCAACACGTACGGCTCCGTTATGAACATGTGAGGGGAAGAGTGGCAGCCGAATTCAGTACCGATAGTAAATTTCCTTTAAACGACGATCCACGCACAGAAGAGCGCCGTAAAACACTGTCAACTGTTTCATCGCTTTTTGGAAGACTGCTTTTCGGGCCATGGAATTCCGCTTTATAGGTTGAAAACTGCCTCCAAAGAAAATGTTGTCAACAATTCCGATCCAACCGCAGGTCCGACTCCACGCCTTAACAGTGAAATCACGTTTTGTTTGTTTCATTCTCCAAGCTTAGTATCGGCTACAATTTTTACGGGCGTTACAACTGACCTTCACCTCTGGAAAAAAAAGAACTATTTTTTTTTGTCCCCTACAGCTGGTAGGTTTACCAGGCTAGGTTACTCGACTACGACGGAAGAGCATTGCGCAACCGGTAAGGAACTGTGTCACCAGGTCTTGAAGCCACACTGAGTCATTGTTATCACTGTTGGTTATAAGCCTGTCAATCGTGACAACTTTCTTTTTTTTTTTTTTTTTTTTGGTTATGGCTTTACGCCTCGTCAACGTCGAGGTCATTAGAGGGGGTAAAGGGTGGGGAGGCAAGGAACGCGAAGGAATTCGACTATGTCCTTTTCAAGAAAGCATCCCGGCATTCGCCTGGAGTAATATGGGGAACCATGGAAACCCTAATCCGGATTCCCGGACGGAGTTTCGAACCCACATCCTCTCGAATGCGACGCCAAGGCGTTACCACTCACCCACTACGCTCGGTCGTGACATCTCACCACGCATAAATCATTTATAATACTATTTGATACTGTAATATGAACTGTTTATTTAATCGTTGAATGAAATATTCCAAAAAAGGCTGTTGTATGTATTGTCTTTGGGTAGTTTTAAGTACTGTGCAGAGAATGTATTGGTACCTGCGTGCGTTTACTTAAGCAGAGGCCAAGCATAGTGATTATCTTTTTGATAACAGGCCGCCACTGAAATATTTAAAGAAAATGTACGGTTTTACTTGTGAAGCAACGTAATTTCGACTTTTATCCGTTTCGCGCCAATAATAAATGACAGTTAATGCAGGTCCGTACTATGGGAACAATATTCAGCCATGTCAGTGATATTATTACGGCACAGGCGTTAATAAACACGTATTGTCTTTCTAACCGTTGTGGCTACAGGAGTTGATTGTGAAAACTTGCATAGGTACGTCACACAATGCAGATTTATTATTAATCACTAAACGAAATTACCAACGAAACAAACCTAATTACACCTAAAATCAAAGCCCCCTTGATTGGAGTATTACTATTACATTAAACGTTAATGATATCAGCGCTTTTATTAGCGGGTTTCAGAAATCACCGACGCACTTGTCGAATGCGATTCTCTCGTGGCAATGAATTCGGTAAGTGATTACTGCTGAACTACGCTCTAATTGCGTCGCCGTAGACAGCGAGCGACGCGCTGCCAGTGGACGGGAACGAAATTAAAGTCAAACACGGGCGAGAGAATTAAAAACAGGTCGTTGGCGGGGGCGGTGCAGCCTTTGTGGCCGCCGATTAAAAATTCAGCCACACAGGGAGCCGTCAGCGAATACACTGCCGCGGCACAGTATAGAGTCACCAGCGACCAGCTCACACGACAGAAATGCTCGCCATCCACTGCCGGCGTCATGGGGATTCTTTCCGTGTCTTGTTTACTATGGCTCCTCAAGATCATCAAACCGGGAGGGAACGGGGGACCAAGCAACAGGAAGGAGTTCGGTGACTGCCTCTTGAAGGAACCGTTCCAGCATTCACCAGGATAATGGAGCGTCCATAAACTACGTAGAACTAAATGATTAAGACCAGGCATGAAATCAAATTTCAAGACACGAGGCTGCTGTGGAGAGAAGATCAGTGGTGGCCTCGAAGTGTGAAAGAGGCAGCAGAAATCTTAAGGAATACGAACAACATCAACGAAGATAGCGGCCTTTCACTATGCTATGCTTGGCGAGTGTTGCTATGTCAATATAAACATAAACAGTATCTCTGAAGAATGCTGTAGGATACCAGCCGAAAGCTTAGATATTTCAAGAAACAACGCGGCATAACCCGAAAAGTTATTAATCATGTACGTAGCACTATTTTGGCCTCCTGTGAACCCCGTGACTTTTGCCTCTATCCCCCCCGCACCCCACACACACAAAGCACGTAGCTTTTTTCCCTTTAGATTCCAGAAGACATTTTGTACTGTTTTCTCTTGTCAGACTATCGTAAGTTACATACGGAGATAATTAAATGACGGAAATAAATTTTTACATGCAGTGTTCTCTGCCTCATTTTAACTTTGACAAATAATATGAATGAATAGCTACGTGGCCTGACTCGAACCCCCTCCCCTCCCCCACGAAGCCAAACATACCTTTCTAGCCAACCCTGTCCCCCCCCCTCTTTCTTAGGCCGAGGCACGTAGTTTATGGACGCTCCCTAACTTCCGGGAACCATGGAGACAGCAGTACGGACTACGGAGTACGCATCCTCTATTACAGCCTTCTACAACTTTTTAGCTAATTATGTAATGGTTCACAGTTGTTCTGCAGAATCAGAAAATCGAACATTAGTTACTTTTATACAAACAATAACTTGCACAACTACGGTAATCTGTACAGGTTTTATTTAAAAAAAAAAAAAAAAAAAAAAAAAGGTGTAAAATATTTCAAGAGGTGATGGTATGCATAAAAATATGGCAAAAATGTATTGTAAGCATTGGGTCACAAACGCGGACTTTCGGATTTAATAACAGGTCCGCATTGTGACGGCCGTCCACGGCAATGCATGGCTCAGACCTTCGGCGTAAAAAATCACACACTCATTGAAACTGTCGTGGTTGGTCCTGCACGCCTGCAATGCATGTCAGCACGTGCAGGACCAATAAGGACAGTTTCAAACGGTGCGTGATTTCTTACGCCGAAGGGCTGAGGCATGCCATTGCCGTCGACGGGCTTCACATTGCGGATTTGTGATTAATTCCTCAAGTATGCGTTTGCGACCCAGTGCTTATCAGATACTTTTTTCTTATATGATGCATGCTATCACCTTCTAAAATATGGTACACTTCTTTCTAACGCCCTGTGTAATTAAAGAAAACTTGTCGGGCTTGTAGCCGCGTCAAATTCGCATCGTCTGGCGACGTTTCGAAAATTGCTTCCATTGTCAAGCCACCAACATCAACTGTTGAGGCGGCAAGAAGGCCCTGAACCTTTCTTTAAACGTCACCTCCACGCAAGCGTGCATAGCTACGGTGATAGTTTTCTTTATGAGATTTTTAATTCACAACGAAACACGCCTCTATCCGAAGTTAAACCTCTAATTCTGTTGCGTAAATAATATCTTCAGTTTTTGTTGTATTCGATACCACCAAAGCAAACTTCACCAGAGCTGAAAGACGCCTAAGCCAAGACTCGAACGGCAACCTTTTGCACCACGGTCAGACGCTAACACTGAGATGCAAGCTGCGATGTCAGCTCTAGATCACGAGGCACTCAGGAATTATACGAAGCAGGTTTAAGGTATTTTCAGTAGTCCAGTAGTATCCAGCCTCAAAGAATAGTTTGCACAAACCACAGCAAATTCTAGTTCGGGAGGCGGGGCAGAGCAAGCGACGCAGATTATAACAACCGCCAATTTGTACGTAACACTGATAACGAAACAACGATTACAAAGGATATCACAAAAAATGAGAATTTGGATTAGGCTGTGCACAGGATTCTCTGTATTCCATACTTTTTGATGACGTCATTTTTTGTTGCCTCCTTCCCCTTTCCTCATCCGTAGAAGTGGTCATACTTGCAAGTTACGTGCAACCTACTTTCGAGTGTTTGGATATGTGTTCTCTACAAAACAGGTATTACATTCAGACACAGTTCGCATTTTAAGGTAGCTGTTATATTGTATTACTTTTAAAGAACATTGTTCTACGTTTTTCCGCCCCGAAAGCCAAGCTCAGTGCGCTGCAATGAATAGAACAATTAATTCTCAGGTCGGACTCGAACCGGAGACCTAACCACTGAGCCGCCTTGAGTCCAACGCGACTGATTCAAAGCGGCACACACTATACTCCGTAGTCGTCTATTATAATGATTTTTAGAACTGTTATAGGACAGTATCGCCTTCTTACAGGTTCAAGGGAATTTTTGTGACGCGACATGGCAGCTTACATACCAAGTAGCAGTTCATACAGCGGTACACTCAAGATTATTAACAAATCTGTAACTCCAATATTTTTGGAACATTTTGCATCATACACAATTATCAAACGAGTTTTATCGTTTTTAATATTATGTCAGAATAAAGAAGAAAACGATTTTTCTTCTGTGTGAAATGTATAAACTACTAAGTTTCACACAAATATTGTTTTCAATCGTAATGCTCCTGCATTTGTATGAAAAACAGCAAAGTACGTGCTAATTTTTACCTACTCCGTCAATGCATCCCATCCCATGCCTTAAAAGTATTCCACGACAAATTCTACACATGCTACAACACGGATGGGTTGGAGGTAGTTAAACCGTTGCACACAGGGGTATTTGACACAAAAAGCCGATCAAAAGTCAAAAAAAAATTTAAGCAAATTCCAAGAACTTGTATCTACCTGACTCGAGGCAAATGTCTATAGAATAACAATCAGCTCTGTTTTTTAGATAAGCTTTATTCCCCACCCCGTGAACAGTCATCTTCTGAGCACATTCCAAGACCCACGTACTGTTACCAAGCAAATACAAGAAAATTATAAGTTGTACCAATTTAATTTGTGAGTGATGTTAAGTGAGTAGGGGTAATTTTAATCATGGATATTGTTCATCCAGGTACCTAGAATTGAAATAATAGTAACATACATCCAAAGGTATCGCACAACTTTATTTCTGAACATTTTTGTTAACTGACTCATTTTGTACTGATTTTTTTATTACGAAAAGTATTAAAGAGTGATTATGTTATGTTTCCGGACCTTTCCCGAGTCTGATTTCTTGTATGGTATTAGTTTAGTGTACTATCTTGGTGTTTCATTGAAAATTAGGTGCCAAAAAGTGCCAAACGTCTATTTATTGGAAAAATTCTAGATTATTTACAATAAAACAAACTTACTTTTTTTCCGTCACATTAATTCATCTAAGATTTTCTTTGTTATGTGCTCTTCTGATATCATGCTCATGACCCGAAAAGTTATTTATGATATGAGTAAATACGAGGAAGGAAATGATTTCGTGCAAAAGTTGGAATTAGTCGAGGAAAATATTTGAAATCAACCGACATTCACGGTCGAACAAACGCAACAGTTCGAACAAAAGTTTTCATGGCCTAAATTGGAAATTAAAAGAAAATGGCAGGCTGCTAAGAGAACTGAGAGTTTATTTTTAAAGAAATGCCATGATTGGTTCAAAAAATGTATCAAAATCCCCATAAAATCCAATCCGACCAATGTGGGTCAGCCTAGAAAATCTTTCGATGATTTGACCGATATTGACCAATGATGTCCACAGAGATAATAGATATTAACAAAACATTAATTGATAGATTTTATACTATAATGTGAATGATATATAGTGGGCACAAGATAGACATAAAAAAAAAATTAATTCCCAACCGCCACGAAAAATTTAAGAAGTACTGTACATTGAACTGTACTCGTCGCATCCAATGTCACCTATACAAGAAGTATTTATTGAGGGCCCACTTATAATAGAGTATGCACTTTTGCCTATAGGCAATCTGTCAGAAGCAGCAGAAGAAGCTAGAAACAAATATTTTCGACGATTTAGGGTAACACACTCCAGAAAACTTAGTAGGGTTTAGTGCAACACAGATGTCATTAATAGGCTTTCATTAACTTAGGATCCGTATTTGAGCTTCATCAGGCTCAAAACTCCCAAAACATCTAAATCATTCAATCAAGAAACTATTAAAATATTGATTTAATGGGACCCGAGTACTCAAGAAGAGAACGAGCCATAAGGAGAAGGTTCCGACGACGAAGGATGGGACGGTTCGTCAGAATGATATTTTAGTGCACTGGTATGATTATTGTGTAGGTATTTTGTAAATATTCGCTTAATATGTTATAAAGTGTATGAAAAAAGTACATGTTCTTTATAATTACTCCTACTTCACAGGGATAAGTTCTAATACACAAAAGAAGCGAAACAAAAATCAAAATTACGTAGAAATAATTTTGATCGACTTTTCGTGTCAAATACCCCTTGCGTTTGGCTTCCAAATATATAATATATATATGTATATATCGGCACTAGGTGCTAAGCAGTTCTGTTCCATGAAAGTCGAGCACGTTGCCTTCTGACGAGCTAAGACCTGTCAGTACAACCTGTAACTAAGTGCATTCTATTATTATTATTTTTCTTTTATCATTATCTCGACTGGTTTGATGAAATCATTCATTTCTCTCCACCTTGAGCTAACCTCTTCATCTCGGCATACCTCACTACCTACATCCTCAATTGTTTGCTTATTTTTTATATATATACGTATATCAACACGCATCAAGGAAACCGCACTGGATTTCAGTTCCTACGTCTCTCGTAATGTCCGATACTTCAAACAAGATCAGTGTATGGAAGAAGTGTTCGGTACAAGGAATCATTGCAATCATATTTTGGCAATATTACATTTTTAATTAGTTAATCCATATCTCACAGACTTTCTTTCAGAAAGAAATCCCACAATGCGACACAGCTGCCGTCTTAAATTAGGTCCTTCTAATTTTGAATCTATCTATTTAAATTAATAGTTACAAAAACAGTTGGTGCCTTGTCGTCCTAGGTATATTATTAATATGCTCTCCGTATTTATCTAAATGATTTTCATGTCTGTAAAATAAAAACTTTGTGCGATAATCAACATCACCTCACGTGCCATCACCTCACGAAAATACTGAACTGAAGAAGCAGTTATATTCGACCACACTGCGAGCGAAACTGGGAATTACTCGCAACGCTCGGGTCAAACAGCTGGGCTGCCGACGTTATTAGCAGAAAGTGAACTGCTTGAATAAGTGCTGGTCAAAGGGTCGGCCTCATCAGCCGAAGAGCTCTCGGCTGCGGTGAAAAGGAAGCGGCAATACGGCTCCTCAAACCGCTGAACAGCCGCGGCCTATAAAAACAAAATACCCAACTCATCGCGTAGTACGAGCACTATTACGTATTAAAACACATGACAACAAATTGCTGGGGAAGACATAGGTCCCCAGAGTGCGGGGAAGTTATTGCGTGATAACGCATCACCTTCCATTTTAGTTTTGGCTGGCAATACAAGCGACGCAGATTATAACAAACGCCAATTTGTACTGATAACGAAACAACGATTACAAAGGATATCACAAAAAAATAAGAATTTGGATTAGGTGGTGAACAGGATTCTCTGTATTCCATACTTTTTGATTACGTCACTTTTGTTGCCTCCTTCCCCCTTCCTCATCCGTAGAAGTTACGTATTAAAGATTAGTCGCCACCCATAACAATCCGCATAATAAACTGAAGTTTGTTTGAGAGGAGCGAAGAAATTGATTGCAAATTGGATAATTAGTCCATGAACGTGTTGTGTTTTGATGGATTAAAATGGTTTAAATGAACTGAATCACTGTTGTGAATGTATTAAAGATAATAGAGTGTATGGAATATTACAGGACCGTAATTAAAAATGTTACGTGGGCCATAATATTTTGAATGAGACACTGAATTTCGATTAGCATCGTTTCCGTGATTGTTGGCGTTCAAAAAAGGTCTGTCGGCGCCGTTACATTCTGAATATCCATCGCGTGAAGCGCGTGTTTGCGCGACCAAATCCAAACAATTTCGGATCTCATCGCCCTCGCATACGTTCGCGCGACTAAAGCGCTCTCAATGGACAGAGTCACATTACATTCCACGTGTTTGGATTGGAGCGATCTGTTCGCGCGTATACAGGCGTACCCGCGCGAGGATTTTTCACGCGAATTCGCGTCCACTGGACGACCAGCCTTACGGTCACAGCTCGCGCTGAACTGTTACTTCTGGCTACCAGACCACACGTGCTGAATGTTAATCTTCATTTAGCCTGATGGGATCTGGCAATGGACAGGTTGCAGGTTTGTAATTTAGGTTTTCCGTGGTCCCAAAATCACCGAAGACGAAAAACGGGATGATTTTGTTAGAAACGCGGTTGTTGCTTTCTTTCCCTTCAAGTTCTAATTTCCTCAACTTCTAAGGGCAATAAAGCCATATAAAATTCCAGCCTTGTTCACGATGTCACACTCTGACGTCACACTTCCCGCCTCCGCTGCCCAGCCAATATCAACCGGAGGTTATGCGCGTTGTTTAGTAACATTCCTATTTTTCTGAGCACCCACGAGTAAATGAGCTGCGAGCACACTAAAAGAAAAGTATGTAATTCGTAAAAATCGACATAGTAATTACTAGTAGCTTCTAGTTAATTAAAAATCAATCGATACAGATTTTTCTTATAGTCTCTGCATATCGATACTGTTGTTACAGTAAGCTGAGAAATATCTACATTACATCATTTTCAAGATTATGACCGTTATTTGATGAAAATTATACTTATTCAGCGAAGAAACGAATTGCTAAAATACTGCATTTAACACGTCGTTTTTGAAGGGCTTGCATGATATTTATATCCGACGTAGATATTTTAACTTACTATTATAATATACTGAAAGCAATGATTTTCCGAAACAATGAAATAAAAGTATGTACTGGTTTAAATTAATGTATATTAATTATTAGTTGCTTTTATTACTGATTTCACTATATCAGACACATGTAAATATATCCGGTTGATCAATTTTAGACCGCAATACAGGGAATGTATACGTACACATATTTGTTTGATTTTTTTTTTTTTTTTACTTTACGCCTCGTCGACGGCTAAGGTCATTAGAGGAGGGATGGGACTGGGGACAAGGAACGGGAAGGAATTCGGCCATGCCCTTTTTGAAGGAAGCATCCCGGCATTTGCCTGGAGTGATTTGGGGTAATAGAAGCTATGAATTTTGAACAGAAATATTAATTGTGGTTACGTCGAAATGCAGACAGGTAAACACTGACAACTGACACAATGAATTTAGTTTTATAAATAATTTAAGCGCCGAGTTACTGAAGTTATTATTTCATACGGATGGAATTAGTTCCGTATTTATCGAGCTGAATGAGACCTGGACCCGGAATAAAACAAATATGAGGCGCTATGGGATAAAGTTTTGGGATTCCTAATTTATTTTTAATTTTATTGGTTCCGTAATTCTGAGTAAATGTTCCACATTGTGTGTAAACAACAAGCGAAATAAATACAAATTACAAAATAAGGTTATGAGCATTACATAACGATAATTCTTTTCATTTAGTCAATCGCAATCAATTCCTTTCACCCGTCCTAGTAACAGAAATAAAAATAATGGCCCCTGAGTTTGGAGGATTTTGATTTCCAGCCAGTCCACACACGCTGTGGTAGCGATGCTTTGAGGCGGTCTTGACCCCGTGGTTACTTGTTGAGCGGCCTTTAAGGGCTCTTCCAGCCCTCAGCCTTCAAAGTCACTGCGCCGGCCAGCAATTAGGGCCCTTCAAAGGGCTGGGAGTAGGGCGCAGCTAATGGCGCATTCAGTGCTTCAGCCCTCCGTCTGTCTATATGGGATCTGCTCCGCTGCTTATTTAACATTGTGAAATCTTATGGATCACGTCATAAATCGCTCGATCACTACGGAGAAATTCCAGTTATACATGACTATTCCCATTCCACGATTTCATTAAAAACCAGGCCTTTTCTCGGAATTGCTGGAGCTTCTCTTCCACGGATAAGTGAAATGCTCAGAATTAATTCCATTGGGTTTAAGCGATTACTGCCGCCATCTAGTCAACTCACTGAGAACCGATGCTCATACACCGATTTCTGGTGTTAGGACAATGCGAAACTCCTACTCAGCATTCACTAAATGACGCGGTTTTCATTTTAGACTAACTTTTCACTTTACAGTAATAAGAGTTTATCATGGATGAAGAGAAACAGTTGGAAAAGACAAATTACAAAGGGAATTTCAAAGATTCCGTAAAAATTCGTGTAAAACAATTCCTGATGACGTATTTTATACAAATAATAATAGTAAAAAAGCTTTGCAATTTTGTTAACAGCCAAACCTTTAGCAGCGATTAGCATGGTCTTACTGATACAATTACACAAAAATATAATATTTCGATTCCTCGGGATAGAAGATTCACCACTAATTAAACAAAAGAAGTTTTACGCCCAACGTGGGGTATTTATACGCTAAATATTGTTTTTAATATACACTGACAGATTGTGCATGAAACACGACTAGCATGCGTAAAGGAAGTTAATAAGTTCCGTTATAACAACCACAATGGCACCAATAAGGACACAAGCAGGAACGAGCACACTAATAACGTACGTGGCACAAACATTCTTCCTTTTTTATTGTAATACGCGGTCACTGACGTCGCAGTAAATTATTTGACTGTCACGGAACTGACACCGGATGGCACGTTGACGAGAGACGTTGTAGGAGGGAGGCTGGACATACAGTGCACCGCCACCAGGGGGCCAGTGCAGATTCACTGGAAGGCGTTGCAGACGTCCCGGTAATGCTGCGGCAAGCACGGCTGCGTCTGGAGGTGTATCGATTCTACATCTACATCTGTACTCTACAATTCACAATTACTGTGGGTGGCAGGGGGTGCTAAGCACCGATCCTAATTCAGTGCATTCCAATCCCGAACAGAACGAGGGAAAAAAGAATACATAAATGTATCAGAACGGCATCTTATTTCTCGAATCTTATCCCTCCTGTAATTGCGACCTAAATAGGTTGGCGGAAGAAGTATTTCGTTGCACTCGTAAATTAAAGATTTTCGCATATTCTCCAACAAATTCAAACGAAAACGACGAGGTCTGGCCGCCGAACAATCCCAGCCCAACCCGCGTATCAGCTCTGTGACACTTACGTAAGGACTGTAACTAGCGGCCACGAATCGAGCGGCTTTCCTCTGTACTTTCTCTAATGTGTCAATCAATCCCTTGCGATACGGATCCAAAATTCCACAACAGTTTTCCGAATGCGGACGCACTAGTGTTTTTTACGCTATTTCCTTTGCATGAGTATTACAACTTCTCAAAATACAACCTACAAAACGTAGTTTAGAATTAGCTTTGCCTACGACGGAAGTTATGTGCAAGTCCTATTTCATGTTGCTTTGTACTGTTACGCCTAGATACTTCAGGGAATCTACCGTGTCAACAAATGAATTGTTATCTTTGTACTTGTGAGCAAACGGAGTCTATTTATTAATTATTTGCATTGCCTTGCACTTTTTGCAGTAAAGTGTGAGCTGCCATTTATGGCACCATTCCGAAATAACATCGCGCTGAATTTCTAAGCAATCGTCAGTGCACCTCATTTCCCTATACATAAGTACTTTTCTTTCTTCTAAAGATTTACGAAATATATCTGACAGAAATGGTTTTATTTCTTCCTCGTATTCCGATAATACTCTTGCTGGTATACCATCAGAACCCGGCGCCTTCCCCCAACTCAGGAGCTTTAATTGTTTTATGATACAATTTGAACTGGATCCATCTCAAATTCTACACGCCGTGCAAAAGAGGGAATGTTTTCCATGTTTTCGTCAGTGAAAGAATTTTTAAATTCGGTGTTAAATACGGTAGCCTTGTCGCGGCGTCTTCAACTTCCCGACAGTCTTGTAGTAGAACTGGCATATTGTTGTCACTACCACTTTTTTTACATACTACCAATATTTATTTGGGGTTTCGTTGAGACTCTTGGAAAGTGAATTGCATCTAAAGTCATTAAAGGCCTCGCGCATCGCATTCTTAACATGTTCTCTTGTCTCGGATAACTTTTCTAAATCACTCCTATACATCGTCCTTCTTGAGCGCATCATGTATCTTCCGTTGCTTTTAAAGTAACCTTTAACTTCACGTGTATATCACGGGGGATAGTTCCCATCCCTGACTGTCCTTATCGGTTTATATAAGTCCATACCTTCCCTGACTATATGCATGAATCGAAGCCACATCTCTTCCTTCTATAAAGGTAATGTAATTATCCCTCATAAAAGTTCTTAAACTCTCCTCTGCAGCCTTTTCAAACCTGTAAACGACACTTTCTTTTTTCTTTTTGCGCGCGGCTGTTAATTTTATTTAATTTTATTAGGGTGGTAACGGATGTTCAGTGTCTGACATCCGCGGATGCGGATCTTTATCAGAAACGGATGTAGAAAAAGAAATTTATAATTATTAAGATTGTAATATTTTGTCAAAAATAAACTCAAAAACAAAAATAAGTATATTTTTTATCCCAAATTCTACATATGTTCATAAGCAAAGTCTGTTTCCACACAATACTGGCATATTGATTTATTTTTTATCTCGTCTTTCAACAACAAAAAACATGGAATGATTCCACAAGTCAATTAAATTATTTACATAACCACGCACGCTTCAACAAAACAGTCTTTGTCATATGAACTTAGCGCAGTTCGCATGTCGACTAATTCAAGCGTGAAGCACAAAGCCATGCCATCGCATATCTCCGTGCCCGCCGCGCGCTTTTCCACAGCTCTAGCGGCCCATTCGCAGTCCAACCTGTAGGACCTACAATGAACCGATTTTCCGACTCTTGCTGGACCGTGAAAGAGGTTGCAGAACTAGTTGCAGATGTTGATAAACTTCCAGACAACGAGGTACGTACTTGCTGTCCGACAAGCTATGCCGTTGGATCGTGATTGGAGGAAACACGCTGCGAGTGTGTGATAAGGACACTCGTGTGCAGCGAGAAATTACGAGGGGAAGGATTGCTTGGAACATCTTGTTGGACCCCTTTCAGTAGTGTGAATGGGTGAGCGCATCCTACGATAGTTCTACACGGATACCGTATGTCACATTAAGTTGGACCTTCAATAGACCACTTTACATGCAGGTTCAAACTCGTAAATTCGTCGCTTAGGTAATAATAATACCGTTCACCTCTTTGCTACTTATATTGCAGGATTAAAAAAGAAGTTATTGTTAGCGAAGCGATGATAGCCCGAATCTCCTATAAAGAGAAAATAATAATATTTATTGCAATGTATGCGAAAACTACGTTATACATCCGCATTAAAAATCACGGATGAGGAGGTAGAACTTAAGCGGAAGTAGCACTAGCTTATGTCTCTACAAACAGAACCACACGTGACAAACAAGGGTGCATAGCAATTACAACACGCAAAAAGAAAATCCATCACTGTCATTCGACGAAAGAAACCGCATATTTAAGAGAGGAACCAATCTCTCGCAGCTTCCAGAATACCAGCAGACGTGAGCGGCATAAAAAAAATGTCACGGAACAACTTCATTGCACCCGCCACAAGCTGCGGGATGAAGTCGAGTCGCAGGAACCATTCCTAATCTGTCTGTGCGCATTGCGAGGACTTCAAACGGGAACGTATAAAGTCTCATTCACATCTGCAGGCTTAGCAAATAGTGTTTATACAACCCAAAAAATACATCGAGACAAATATAAATCCCCCAATCATCAAAATACTTTTTCTGACCAGCCACGTACGCCAGTGAAGGGAAAGCCCTGTATCGACTTACGCAGAAGTGACAAGAATATAAAATATTACCCATGCATTTAAACTTGCTTTTCGTTTCACCGTTTTCTCCTTCTTTCTTTTACTCTTAAATTTTTTTTGATTGCTTATCGCCGCCTGTTTAATTTTGCCCTCCAGGCATTTTAATTTTAAATTCTTTCGGCGTGTCTGATAAATTATTCATCATCTCCCTTCTTAATTTATTATAATCCCTGACACCATTACCGACATAAAAAAAAATCCTTTCTTCACGATCTATCTAGTACAATTTAATCATAATAAAAGTAGATTAAAAATAACGAGTAACACAGCATAAATAGAAGAAGAAAACTTCTTCCTTAAGTTAGCATTTGTGTTACTAGAAAACTAAAAAAAAGAAAAAGATTAATAAGATAGAATTAAACAAAGCTATTAAACAGAAAATAAAGACTGCGGGAAAACCCAGATTCTCATTTGGTGGTTACCAGTAAAGAAACCTTCTCTGCAGAGGATATTATCACACAAAAATATATCACACATAACTCGAATACCATTGGTTTACACCAAATAAACAATTATCAACGTAATATTGAAATAAAAATCTGATATACTGTAGTTTAACGAAACACTGCTTTACTCCGTGACAACGTGTCCTCTTATCCCACATTGACTTTTATTGTTACAAAGAAGGAAGTTTGTTTTTTTTTTTTTTTTTTTTTTTTTTTTTTTTACATTTCATTCCTCCCAGCAGAAGGCTGGGAGGCGGGCTGCTGGAGAGTCATAGGGGACTCTTTTCAGCCAATCTACTACTACGGGGAGGGAAGGGGGATGGAAGGTCGGCCGTGGCCTTGTAGGGAACCATCCCAGCATTCGCCTAAGTGTCTGAGGGAAACCACGGAAAACCTCAGACAGGATGGCCGAACCGAGTTTAACCCCGGTCCTCCCGAATGATAGGTAGGAGGCCAATATTGGCCTCCTCCCATCTCGGTGACAAAGAAGGAAGCATTTCACAATCTTATACATTTTGCTGTGTTACAAAAGCGCCTGCGAGAGAAAACGGAGGGTGGCCTGTATCAGAGAGATATTGGGTTTTTGCGCCGCGGCCGGAAGGAACGTCTGCCGCTGATATTAAAGTTAGCACATGTGGCGTCAACCAGAGAAATGCTAACACGCAGTCGAATCCCGAATAACTCCCGTGTATCGGGAGTTATGGCTGTTTCTTGCAGTTGGTCTGGTCTGCTCAGTTCAAGCCAATCACAGAACTCTCTTTGGTTGGGACCGCACGCTCCACTCCCAGTGGTATCTGCATTGTTGGGAGCGGAACGGAGCACGACTGTGCCGCGACACTCATCCGTAAGGGAGCGTCCATAAACTACGTAGCACCATTGTGGCCTCCTGTGAACCCCACTCCCTCCCCTCCCCCCCCTCACAGGTAGCCTGACGTGGCTATTTCCTCTAACCCCCCCCCCCTCCCTTTTCCACCGCGAGGCACGTAGCTTCTTTTCCCTATTGATTCGAGAAGACATTTTGTGCTATTTTCTATTATAAGACTATCGTAAATTACATACGGAGATAATTAAATGACGGAAAAAATATCCACATGCTGTTGTGTGTTCTGTACCTTATTTTAACTGTGACAAATAATGTGAATGAAAAGCTACTTGATTTGACTCGAAACACCCCCCCCCCCGTTTCCCATGTACCCCAGCGCAGCTTTCTACCCAATCCCTCCCCAGACCGAGCCACGCAGTTTACGGACGTGCCCTAATTAAAATCGGTTCTCCAAGACTAACAAATGTCCTAAATAACATGCAACCACATCAGCAGGTAACGAAAGTTCATGGGCGAGAACACTGTTGCTATTGACCATTTTTTTTTTTTTTTTTTTTTTTTTTTTTAATTTGAAAAGAAAAAAAAAGACTGGGCTTTTCGGCCAAGAAAGTCTGAATGAGAATGGGGGAAGGCGTGTTGCCTTCCCCCATTTCACAGCAAATGAAAGACAGACAGCTAATTTTTTTTTTTTTTTTTTCCTTATGGCTTTATGACTCTTCTATGTCGAGGTTATCAGAAGCGGAAAACTGCAGGGGGCAAGGAACTGGAAGCAATTCGACCATGGCCTTTTGAAGCAATCATGCCAGCCAACATTCGTGTGGACTGATTTGGGGAAACCACGGAAAATCCGAATCTGGGATTCGAATGCAAGCGCTAATAACCTCGAAGTTGACGTGCCCAAAAGCCCCCCCCCCACCACCACCACCACCTCGAATGGAAGGCGAGAGCGTTACCGGCCACCCACCTCGCTCGGTGAAGCACAGTCGAAGCGGTTCGATTCAGAGTGGCGGCACGGCTATGCAGGTTTGTACGGAGCTGCAACTGTGAAGCCTTGGACGTTGTGAATGAGCAGTACGTGATTTATAAAAGACTGGATATTTAGATTCAATTAGCAGTAAACATACATTGTGAAGATTTTCGTGTTTTTTGAACTACATGAAGTTATAGAATAAATTGAATTTGGTGGATACACGTGTCTTCATTTGATAACGGTAGTACCTATCATTCAATCTCAGAAAGCATATGAAAGTAATTAAGTTGATAAAACAGAGTAGAATAAGGAACGTAAGTTTACCGAATGTGTGCTCGGGCTAGACTAGGGTGGTCTGTCAGCAGCATCAGGTATTTAATTAGGGATGTAACGGAGATCCGCATCTGCACCCGCAAGTGCAAAACTTCCGCATGAAGTTCTACCTCCACTTTCGCATTCGCAACTTTTAATGCGGAAGTATAGCGGATGTTTTGTTTACACTGCAATATATAAATTTTATTCCTTTTTCTTTGTACGATGATCGCACTATGGTTGCTTAGCTAATAAAAACTTGGTTGTTTCTTTTCTTACTATACTGTAATAATGGTAACGATGAACTGAACGGTGTTATTACCTAAGCACGAATTTGCAAGTCTGCACTTGCACGTAAAGTAAAGCGGCCTATTCACGGTCCAACTTGTAGGACCTCCATGTAGAACTACTGAAGGATGCGCTCACCCATTGACGCTACTGGATGGGGTCCAAGCAGTCCTTTCCATTAGTAGTTTCTAGCGTCGCACCAGTGTCCTTATCGCACACTCGTAGAGTGTTTCCTCCAATCACGATGCAACGCCACAACTTGTTGGACGGCAGGGACCCGTCGTCGCTATTTGGGAGTCCAACCACATCCAGCACGTCCTGCATGTAGTCCTGCAACCCCTTTCATGGTCCAACAAGAGACCTACATCGGAAAATCGGATCATCGTAGGTCCTACAAATTGGACTGTGTATAGGTCGCTAGAGCAGTGGAAAAGCGGATGCCGGGCACGCTTCAATTAATCAAGCCGCGACCTCCGCAATGGTTCTTATGACAAAGACTGTTTTGTTGACGCGTGCGTAGTTATGTAAATAATTTAATTCGCTTGTTAAATCATCCAACTTTTTTGCTGTTGAAAGATAATACAAAAAATAATATTACAGTACTAGATGGAAATAGACTTTGATTCTGCAAAATGTAAAACTTTATGATAAAAGTGTACTTCTTTGTGTTGTTAATAAAATATTTAAATCTAAATAACTATAAATTTATTTTTCCACATCCGCATCCGATATCGCAAATACATCCGCATTCGATACCGCAAAAACATCCGCATCCGATACCGCATAAACATCCACATCCGATACCGCATAAACATCCGCATCCGATACCGCATAAACATCCGCATAAACATCCGCATCCGATACCGCATAAACATCCACATCCGATACCGCATAAACATCCGCATCCGATACCGCATAAACATTCGCATCCGATACCGCATAAACATCCACATCCGATACCGCATAAACATCCAACATCCACATCCGATACCGCATAAACATCCGCATCCGATACTGCAAAAACATCCACATCCGCGGATGTCAATAACTGAACATCCGCATCCGTTAAGATGATCTCCGTTACAACCAGTTGTAATACGTTCCCCGCTGGATGAAACGTTACTGCGACACTGACGTGTTAACAACAGGACAGTAGCAGCTAATTTCCGGCTAGAGGGGAAATAAATGCGAATACAAATAAGGCTGGGGTTGGTTAGGTTAGCTAGGGTGACGGCGCGTGCTGAGAATAGCCAACAAGGCGAGGAGGCGGGAGTGTCCAGCTAGCGGTCAGTTGTTCGAATTCCGCTTTAGTCAATCAGCTGCTGTCCCATCCTCAACAAGCACCTGGGGAACGGACGGCGTTTCAGATTTCCCTTCCCAGTGTGGAAGTATTCGTAGGTTTCACTATTTTGTATGGACGACCGTGTGTGTGTGCTGAATATAGAGTGTTGTGTATGAGAAGTGAAAGAAGGGAGAGAATGATAAGTCTGGTGCCAACTTATTCAATTCTACTCTTTGAAAAGTCACTGAGTCTAAAGCCTACGAACGAATCGCAATCTACATTTTCGTAT
This sequence comes from Vandiemenella viatica, assembly GCA_031002005.1. Lineage (NCBI taxonomy): Eukaryota > Metazoa > Arthropoda > Insecta > Orthoptera > Morabidae > Vandiemenella > Vandiemenella viatica. Next base: position 186,803,856 of record JARYHS010011408.1, read on the forward strand.
GCGCTGAAACTTCACTTGTGGCAAACATTAACTGCATTGTAGTAAAGTACGATCGAACGTTCCGTGCTCCAGATCCATCCCTGAGTATCTTACGCTAACATTTTCATCTCAACATACCCCTTACAATCCACGTCCTCAGTTATCTGCTTCATATATTCTAATCTCTGTCTTCCTCTACAGTTCTTACCTTAGAGTGTTCCCTCCACTGGCAACCAATCCTGCATGTCTCTTCTTTCTGTAAGACTCTTCCACAAAGTTCTTTCCTCGGCCATCATTTCCAAAACTTGATCATTTCGTACTTTATCTGTCCACTTAGTTTTCAGCATTCTTCTATAGCATCATATTTCAAATGCTTCAATTTTGTTTCCTTCTGGTATTTCTAAAGTTTATGCTTTACTGCCATAAAGTATTGTGCTCCACACGTGGAGCTATAAAAAGTTCTTTCTGACTCCTAGATTAATATTTGAAACTAAAACAATTCTTTTTTTTAATGCTCTTTTTTCTAGTGTTATTCTGCTTTTAGCGTCATTTCTTTTGCGGCCATATGTCCCCTGCATCCGGTAATCCTACGTTATGGTAGCCGCGACGAAGTAGAAACTCTGTCAGCCAACGGTCGAACTACCCTTCGGAGACTTCCGGACAATAATACCACCCGCCTTTACTTTTAGTTCACATGCAGTGCATAGATGATTGTAATGTAACCCAGGACTTTCCCTAATGTCTCTCTTAGCCTACATCAAGTGGCGTATGTTTCTTTCAGCACCCAGGTGAAAAAAATCAAGTGTACAGTGGGCGCAAGACGCAAACACGCTGCCGCTTAGACATTTCTTTGTGCTAGGAGACGGTGGAGGATTCTGAACAAGGAACAATAAGGAATTCGGCCACAGTGTTCGGATGGTCGGATGCAGGTTTTTGTTTTGAAACCGAAATCTGGATGGCGGGACGTGGATTTGAAGCCACGTCCTGTTGGGTAGAAAGGTCGAGCTGACCTGATTGGCTCTGCAGCTACGACCTGAGCCGACAGGACTAATAGCGGACTGTTACGACAGTACGTCGTTACCAAAATCGTTTTCGCCATTCAACGTTCCTATTCCAACTGAACACCGTGCCTACTCTTTTCAAGCACCGAGCGTGGTGGTGTAACGGATAGCGTTCTGGCCTCGTATTCGGGAGGACGACGGTTCGAATCCCCGTCCGGGCAGCATCCAGATTTGAGTTTTCCATGGTTTCCCAAATCACTCCAGGCAAATGCCGGGATGCTTCCTTAAAAAGGCCATGGCCTAATTCCTTTCCATTTCTTGCCTCCATCCTTTCCCGTCTCTAAAGACCTCGCTGTTGAGAGACGTAAAGCAGTTTAAAAAAAAAAAAATCTTTTCTTGCTTTCATTCAAGAATGAGCGAATTGCACTTTTCGTAGTTTTAACTAGCAAAATTTGGAGGAAAAAATAGTGTTCCAAAGTAATCAGCTTCAAAGTAAAGAAACTGGTCTGAAATTTTGACAAAAATTTGCGACGGCCTGTTTTTTATTCTTTTCCTCGCGATTGCCCGCTGTAAAACAATAAATGAAATAAAAATGAGATCAAGACATCGATGATGGCTCAATACAGTCACATCTAGAGACAAACTACTGCGAGAACTATCATCTTTGAAATGCAGCGGTTCAAGTCCTTCTGCTTCTCCTACAGGCTTCTTTTAAAACGGTGACTCAGATTACCCGTAAAGCTTGAGATCTCTTTCCGCGAAAGCATTAATCCATGCACCCCGACTAGAAGCTTTTTCTTTCTTTGATTAGAGTAACGTAGATTTATTGTATTAATAAAGGATTATAGCCAATGTTTCGCAGGAACATTTCAGTTCTCGCGTGTCGCAGTGAACACTGTCCAATAAATGCTGGAGCGTCCAATCGGTCCCTGGTGACTGTTTGGAACACATTAGCGTCAGCCAAATTAAACCGTCAGCCGCAGACAGATGTCGCAATCGACAGCTACTGTCCAGCCCAGCCGGGAAGCCGTTCACAGCTCAAAGCCGGTCGTCCACTGGAACCGAATTTCGCGCTAACGGCATTCGTACCGATTTCACGGCTCATCAGATCGTCCGATTAACCTCGTCCACTGCAGCCGAATAACGCCCGACACATACTGGCGATCCGTCATTGTTGCTTCAACACCAAGCGAACGGTTTTTTTTTTTTTTTTTTTTTTTTTTTTAATGGCATTTGGCAACGAAGGCCATACTGCCAGCTCAATGTCATTTTCAGTGTATAAGTCATCATCCAGTATATACTGTATTTTCCAATGTATGGACGCCACAGGACGGACAGGATATTCACACAGACACACAACACTTAAACATCCATGCCCGTGGCCGGATTCGAACCGGCGGCCTTCGGCACGCGGAGCTAGCACTATAGCCCCTACGCTACCGAGGCCGGCAAACGGGTGTTTTTATAAAATGTATAGTGACTTACATTTCGTAAAAATATACTTTTCCTTGCCCTTGCGAAATATTACAAGAGTGGGGGCAGTATTTAGCATGTGTAGACCCTTGGATTGAACTTGTGATGCGCGCCCTGCCGCGGAAGAAGAAAACCAAGGGCCTCTTCTTCACATTTGCTACGGGCCCCGTTCTGTTTTAATCCGCCTCTGCCTCCTCCACAAATATTTTGAAATTCAACCTCGCATTTTATAGTTATTTTCTGACCAAAATTCTAAAATAAACATTTTTAATTTATTATTGAACTGTATAATATTTTACTATAATGTATCTAAAAGAATAGAGAATTGTTGAGATAAAATTAAAACAATTGAAAATCATAAAGATATCAATACAATCTATCAACATCACTCTGAACAACGATAGAAGGGAAAAAATTCGAAGTTCAGAGTTATGTCCATGTTTCCAATTTCGCAAAAGTCAATATTTCAATTTAAAAATAAATGAATATACAAAAAAAAGATACAAAAGAAAAATTATAAGGAAAAAGCAAATTTTATTTTTGTGATGCCGACTCATAGGCTGCAGCCTATATAGCCTATAACTAAATGCGCTCCCGACAAGAGTGATATCTCATAATCGTTTGAGAACATTCCAGTACGAAATTCAAATAATTGACTTCACAAATTTTTAATAAAATAATTATTATAACTGCGTACACACACTTGCAATAATTGACTTTTCCGTAGATGTTTTTATTAAAATATTTATAGTGACTGCGTACCACTACAGTGTATGATAGAGTTTGAAAAAATACAAATCAAGATCAAATAAAAGATAAAAAATGAAGACTTCTTTATTAGGAGTGCAACATGCGTTTGCCATTCGGACGAATACCTCCGACTAATCCCATTTCAATGGGATCGATCCGTCACTCGGCCGTATTCGTTTGTATTCGGCCGAGCAGGTCGTGTCCAGCGGATGCGTGATAATGCCTTTATCTGTCTCGGGATTAGTCGGTCATATTCGGCCATATACGGTCGAACAGTCGGTCGGACAAATTCGGTGCCAGTGGACGACAGGCCAAAGCTTACTGTCCAGGGTTACTGAAAAGTGTGGTCACCCTCACCATCTTACCTGCTACACAGGTAAGTACACGCCACACGAACTATAAATATTTTTTTCAAACTCGGAAATGTCTGGAAAAACAAAAGAAAACAACAAGCGCTATTTTTTAGCATTAAAAGCGAAGCTGAGATATAGCCAAGTCGAGTCAACGACACCACTTCCTAGTCTGTTTTCGAAAGGACTGGGGACATTTTTATGTTTTAATATCTGTGATCTCGATGATGCAAGACGTCTCGAGTTTCTATTACGTATGGATATCAACACGCTTATAAAAAAATTAAATTTTGTTTCGTTCGTGTTCTTAGATTGGAAGTAAAATGCGCAAATTTCGCAGATTTCGTCGCTCACTCACCTACTAACTAACCGATGATCATCAAAAACTCTAAAGTGTTTAGCGCGGTCGTGGACAGCTGATGTTTTTACATAGACATAGCTTTACCCCCAATTCATAAGAAAATTCGAAAATAGGTGTATCTCCGCGTATTTACCTCTTATCTACCCCAAACCCTAAATCGCTTTGCACCCTAATATCTCTGCATGCCTCAGATTTTCATCATGGATGGAGTTTGATAAGTGAATTAATATATTAAATTTTAATGAGTTACTTTTATCACTTTAGAAGTCGCTGTAATTCAAAAATATTTTACGACTTCGATACTCCATCATCGTAACTCCTCCCATTGTTCTAGAAACAGTAATTTTAATCACGATTTCACCCCAAAATCGTAAAAAACACATACACCATTCGGTTTCAGAAACAGAATTGAATTCATATCTTATTCGATATATAGAAGAATTTTGTCTTCCTCTTGGAATATTCCTGGAGGATTTCACAAACCAGGTTATGAGCAATATTCTACCTGTCTAAACATTGGTGAGAATCAATTGTAATGGTAAAAAATTACACCAAAGGGCAGTACCAATGATGGTGAGTGTTAATTCGCGTTTTTAGTTTCACGTACATGTTTTGTAAGGCTCTCAGACAGATGATTTATTAAATAATGTTCATTTATTTCGTGTAAGTTTCATATTTCTCCAAGGACTCTTCAGAGAAAGCAAGAAACCGCATCACTTTCAGAATATAGTTGGAGCATAATCTAGTGTACAACATTAAACATCAAGTTCCCGAGATATGGGAAAATTCTCTCTAAAGGATCCTAACTGTGGGAAAAAATCCCATAGGTACAGATAATAATCCAATATCTTTAAATGGGTTATTCTTGTATATAACCGAGCGTGGAGGGTGAGCAGTTAACGCTCTGGCCTCGCATTCGGGAGGACGGCCGCGCCGGTTCGATACCCCATCCGCGCATCCAGATTTGGGTTTTTCCCAAATAACTCCAGGCGAATGCCGCGATGCTTCCTTCAAAAGGCCATGGCTGAATTCCTTCCAATTCCTTGTACCCAGCCCCATCCTGCCTCTAATAACCTCGACTTCGATGAGGCGTAAAGCCATAAGTAAAAAAAAAAATACTATATATATATATATATGGTATCTCGGAAACTGATGTAACAATTTGGATGACATTTCGTATTTACATAACGCTTTGCTTTTCAAGTATATCTAAATAAGTGTCTTCCCTGTAAAAAAATAAAAAAAAATAGCAGTTTTACAAAATACGATCAATTTTTGTGGTTCGTATCTCGGAAACGACTCTAACACCATCTCGTAGACGTTTCAGGTACCAGAAAGCGTACTGATAGTTAGTTTCTCTTTGGTTACAACAAGGATCTCTTATATCTTTAAACGAACAGTTCTTATATAATAGCTGACCCATGTGAATATGTGCACACTATTGTGGTGAGTCACCGAATGGTAAAATGATAATGTGGAAAGAAGTAAATGGAAATATATGTATTAATGAAAGATATTTTAATCTGAAGAGTAGTAATAAAATCAGTCTTATTGTAAAAAAGTCGTTATCATTAAATAATTCAAGTACTTTAATCAAACTTCACGCAAAATCGTACATGTTGATCAGAAAACGAAACATGCCGAGGAAAGATCGGTCACCCAGGTATTAGGAATGTTATCACATTGCCCGACTAGTGAGTGAGTGATGATAGAAAACTGTTACACTTGAGTTTCTTTTTCTGGATTCATACAGAACAGAAAAATGCACGAAATAAAACGTACACCTGCGTTCAGACATATATCTTTGTTTGAAGTGTCGTAAATTTCAGAGTCGGCTCCTCGGAGAGTGAACAATCGAGTTTCGCAGGTAGGTGCAGGTGTTTAACGGACGCCGTTCGGAGGACGCAGTCCCGAACCAATTGCAAAGCAGCTCGATGGAATATTCATAGCCCCGGCGCGTGGGAAAGTTACACCGCCCGCAAGCGCGTCTCGACAGCAAAAACGAAATATCCGCCCGCCCCTGGAGAGTACGCTGCCCTCCCGGCGGTCAATTTGCACGCAGTTAACATGGCGTCGCTGCTGATGGATTCCCCGGAATTTAGCCAACGCGTCACCGCAACCGCTAATAAACACGATCAACTCGTGTCCCATTACGTGATTGGCTTGCTTGCGAAATCATTACCGCACTCTGTAACAGAAACCATCTGCGGTGGAAGTTCACTGAAATACACCAAGATATCTACACTGTACACGCCGCTCTTTAGAGTTCAGAAAAAGTCAGTCAGAAAATACAAGAACTTTCCAAAAAATAATCTTCCACTGTCATGGACTGCCTTGCCGTAACATTTTCTCTACATCTACATCTACATATATACTCTGCAATTCACAAAATTGTGGGTGGCAGAGGCTGCTCAGCTCATAGTTGGTGTAATTTGCCTACGATAGCTTGGCGACTTTTTGAACGAGCTAACATTCATCATGTACGGATCATGGCATCTCAAATATTGGGAGAGTCTAATGTATATCTTCTCAGAAGCAAACGAAATAAGGCAGCCTTTAAAAGTGCACGGCATCAAAAAAAGTTTTTTTCCAAGAAAAACAAAACAAAAAAACTAGTTGCTACGTACCTGTGGACAGATCCGCTGCAATTTCGAAACTCTGAAACGATTTGATTAAGTGTAACGGAAAGAAGATGCAGAATACTCTCGAAATAATCTCAGGACAAGTGGTCGCTTCAGTGTGAACAAAGAAAACCACTGGAGAACCAGCTTAAAGATCATTTCTGTCCATTAACGATACGCGTCGCCTAGAGCAAATAATGTAATAACATCAAAATTCTCTCGAGAATTTACTGAAATAATGTGATGATATATACGATTCAATTTAAAATACTTCATTTATTTTAACTCTGTGACTTCAGATCCGAATATGTGATGGCAAGCTGCTTGGAGGCAGAAAAGAGCGAATATGGAAAAATATGACGAGTAACTCGGGAGCATTTATAAACTACGTAGCTCTATTTTGGCATCCTGTGAAACCCCCCTCACCCTCCCCACCCCTTCACGTAGCCAGACGTGGCATTCGCATCTACCCACCCCCTTTCCCCCAGCCGCGTGGCAGGTAGCGTATTTTCTCCCATTGATACCAGAAGACATTTTGTACTGTTTTCTCTTGTCAGACTAACGTACATTACATACGGAGATAATTAGATGACTGAAATAAATATTCACGTGTTGTTGTGTGGTCTGTACGCTATTTTAACTGTGACAATATATGAACGAAAAGGAAGGTGATTTGGCTCATACACCCACTCCCCCCATATAGCACAGACTAGCATTCCAGCCAACCCCTCCCCCCAACTAAGACAAGCCACGTAGTTTAAGGACGCTCCAGCAGCACTGTAATGAAAATACTGCATTTATATGTGTTTTTCTTAAAAGATAATACGTGAATTATGAAAATCAGTGAGCCAAGTGATGCGATCTAATTTGTATGCTTACGACTGAAAGTGTTGAATGGGTTACAATCAAGGATAATTTGAAGAAGTGGGTCTCTGTGTGATGCCGACAGACTTAGTGTGAATGTAGCGAATAGCAGGCAACAGAACGGCTGCTGAATTATCTCTGTGTTTATTTACCTGTAACGAGAATTGAACCTGGCACTGGCGAATAGCAGCATCATCAGCGATACCAGGTCGCATACTGTATTGTAACTATGTAAATACTGACCTTAAATGTTTGTAATTGTCAGTGTTATTATTTTTTTTCATTATGTACTACGGTCACGAAAAAGCAAAGATCAGTCTTCTCGACTCTTAGTCAATAGAGCCAACACTACTGATCTAACATTTAGACGAACAACAGAATTAGAACAAGTGAATACCTGTTAATATATTCCAATGCTGTGTTAACTACGTAATTTTTGTTGTTGTTTGTGGCTTTACGCATCGTCGACGTCGAGATCATTGGAGCCGGGAAAGCCCTGCGGGCAAGGAACTGAAAGGAATTCGACCATTGTCTTTTAAAGGAACCATCCCCGCATTCGCCTGGAGTGATTCGGGAAAATCCTGCAAAACTGAACTCTGGATGCCCGGACGGGTGTTCCAACCGGCGTCCCCCGGAATACAAGGCCAGAGCGTTACTGCTCACCCCCTACGCTCGGTAGAAGAAAAGAAGAAACAGCTAACTGAAGGCGGAATGCAACCCACTCACAAAGGCACTGCTCGGGCTCAACACGACCTAGGGTGGTGGGTGAACGGTTAACGTTCTAGCCTCGCTTTTGGAGGGACACCGGTTCGAATCCCCGTCTGGACATCCGGATTTGGGTCTTCCATGATTTCCTCAAATCACTTCAGGTGAAAGCCGGGATACTTCCTTCAAAAGGTCATGGCCGAATTCCTTCCCGTTCCTTGTCATTGGTCCAATCCCGCCTCTAAAGACCTTGACGTCGACGAGGCGTAAAACCATAAGAAAAAAATTCTGAAAACATTCACGAAGGGGGAGTCAGCAGTCCGTTTGGCTTGTACTAGCTGGGATGGTAGAGTTCAACTAGCTGCCTGCGTCAGTCAGAGAACTCCGTGAACTACCTGACAGCCAGGAACAAAGCACAGGATGCAACCAAGCCCGGGAACCTCCAGACAATGCACTGCAGGTCCCGGCAGCGGAATGGCTAACGTACTGACATGGGTTCCAACAGGCATGGCCACGAGCACGGATGTTTTTAATCAAAAGTAATAATATGACAGCGAATAAAAAAAAATATATAACACTGAAGCGTCCAATTTGGACTGGGCTAAGGGTCCTCCTAACACAAATAACTTTCATGTAGAAGCAGGTACTAAAATCATAATTGCAAGAACATGAAACCAACGGTTCATCAGGACACTTAATTCTACCGAAATTGTGTAATATCTACAAATATCATTCATTGATTTGTACGTAGGTGTTCTGTGACATTCAACGTAAATAATTATATAAAATGACCACTGAAACCTCTTATTGGCTGTATGGTCCTGTAACAGAGTCCCAATAAACAAAGTAAAATAATTTTTTTTAAAAAAAATCTTGACTTCGAAAGTCAGGATACAACTACGAAATGCATGTTCTGAATAAATCGCAGTGGAATAGGCAGGTATCAGCCTAATTAACTCGACAACATACCTAATTTTATGCATTAAAACAACAGAACTGTAGAAGTTTTGTTTTTATTTCATTAGACACAAATTTAAGAACAATTATAGAAAAGAATTTCATTTATACCAAGGTTTAACTATATTTTACTAATAAGTATAAAGCACTGTTAGACAAGATCTTAGAAAGCATGGTTAATATTCCTTTATGGTATCACGTTTTATGCTTATGACTTCTCTCCAACTTGTATCGTGTACTAGTTACGATCAATGACTCTTCAAAATTGTATCCAGAGTAGTTTATAGTGCTTAAACTCTCTTTTCGAGCGTTATAAAATGGAATGATTTCCTTTTGGAAAAGACTTACCAGTGTCATTATTCACAGATCTAATAGCGAAATATCACTCCTACTGTTACGCACTGTATGTCTAGATCATGCGTCAGACTTTGGAATATCCTTTGTATCAGACAACTGCGGCATGCATTGCTTCGAGAATCAGTAACAGCCTTTGCAACAGTAATCTCAGTTTAATATGTTGAGGAGTATTTCCCAAAAAGAATATAAGTTTTCCGTGGGTGTTAAAGTAATATCGTTACGTCTGTAGTCATTGTGTTCTGATCCATGCGGTCAGTAACTATGTTGAATGATATTCCGAGCAGAATCCACGCCAAACTGTCCCGACTCATTTGAGCGCGCGTTTAGCTACAAATAGTTTTACTGGCGAAGCCAAAGCCACGCAAAATTAACTATCCTTCAAAATCAGCTGTAAGAAGGACGATCGTCAGTCTCCAATATGTAGCCTGCATTCCGTGAGCAAGCAAAGAAGAAATATTAATTTACTACTGAAATAATAGTTAATCTTGAGTGTCTCAGATACCAAGTGACCGAGGTCCTTAACGGCCGCGCAATCCGCCTCTGTCGTAGCAGTCAAATCTAACCTAGAAATCCTGACGAGTAAGCGGAACCAACGGTTTATCGCGCATTCCGAACCACCGAGCGTCCCAGCGCAGCTTTCCCTGAGGGGAAGGACAAGTCCCTTAAAACTACCAAAGTGATACTGGGATTCGAAGCGAGGACACCTCCACATCCAGTCTCGCGCCTTAGACGACTGAGTGACCAGAACGCTAAATACTAAAATTCTGAAACGGTATTTCCATTAGATGAAACAGTATTTACATACCAAACTAAATGAACGCGTGCAAAGGAGATTAAATTTGTAAAATCATGACCTACCCGTTCACTCGTTCTTACGATATTGTATGTAGTTTATAGAAAACAAGTAACAGTAAGTTGACTTTTGCGCGACGTGTTGAATATATTGCTACATGAGCAATAATACAGTAATGAACCCCGAAGAAGCATTGCAAGCGAAAGCAGAAGTCGCTCATTAGTTTGCGGTGGCAAGGTTTATCAGCCGGAATACCATTCAATCACAAGGTGTAACTACAACAAAAAAAATTATTTGTAGAACTCAAGCTGTGGCTATATATGAATAAAAGTGGTTTTAGCATCTTTTAGAACAAACTAAGCGAATTAACAGCGCCTCAAGTGAGGGTGCGGGAACGAAATGTTTCTTGAAAGTACCATTGAAACTATTGTGCTCAAAGGAAACTCTTACTGCATATTTTTGATTACAGAAGTTTTTTAACCTGAGGAAATGAATACCGATAAACAGCAGTAAAGCGTACTGGTGCCTTAGTCAGAACTACAAACAACAACAAAATTAAAGTTTCTTTAAAATCAGAAACTGCAGCGAGAAGTTACTTGTATGTACCAAAATGGTTTTCGGGTATTTCAGTTAAATTAATGTTCACTGCACAGCGTCTAAATAGAACATATTAGGCAGTTAACCTTCCAATAGAACTTTGGATATAGTATCAACACGATTGCGTAGACTTAGCTGTCGTTTTGAATGCTGACTCTGTTCTACAGGTGGAGCCACGAGGATTTCATTTTTTTTTTTTTTTTTTTTTTTTAACCTGACGTTTCAGTCACCTTACTGTAGCTTTCATCAGAGGTAGTACTGCCGAGCGAGGGGTCACTGTTGCCTGTAACAGCTTCTGAAGCGAGCGTTTATTGTCTACTGTGACGTCACCGATATGGTCGGGGAGAATAGGGGACGCGCGACCCCAATGGCTGCATGACGTCACCTCAGACAGTTGAAGCGCGATTCAGTAGCTATTTGTAGGCGGCAGCAATCTCAGGCACGGCAGTCTTCTGATGACAGCCACAACAAGATGTCTGAAACGTCAGGATTCAAAACCTCAACACGGCTCCACCTGGAGAACCGAGAAAACATAATAGTGAACCCAGAGCCATGAAGGGCTGTGCTTTGTTTGCATATCGCTCCGCGGTTCGGATCCACAGAATTGGCCATCCTGTCTCCGTCATACTGGCTCAGGACGCTTCCTTTGGGAGGATCCAACCTGCTTAGCAATAGGACTGATATTCCATTGTTAGATCTAGACTAACTTTCACAAAAGGAAATCATTCCATTTTATAATGCTCTAAAAGAAAATTTAAACACTATTAACTACACTGCGCACATTTTTGAAGAGTCATTGATTGTAACTCTAGTACACGATGTTAGCTGGAGAGAAATCATATGCAGAAAACTTGACAACATAAAGGAATATTAACCATGATTTGTAAGATTTTGTCTCATAATTATTACAATTTTTTATTTATTCATTAACCACCAAACTAGTGTAAATAATAATCTAACGAATCATTTTACACCTTTCGTCAGTACGTTTTGAGGTCCACGGGAAATTAATCTGGTAGACGGGTCTGAACTCATTGCCCTAAGGCTAGTTCGTCATTGTAACGCAGTGCTGCAGATCACGGCAGCTTAGGGGCAGGTAGCTTTTGTTGGCTTCACATCGAACTGGTTTTAATTAGGTGTGTCATCCGCTGCCTTTCACTTTGATAGTAATGGCCTCTCGAAATAATACGTATATATTCATTTTGTTTATTTACCATCATATTCTCGCAGTTTTACGCGTAAATTTCGGCAATGCAGTATTTTGTAATTTAACACATAAATAAAATTCCAGGATTTCGTTACGCTTACTGGGGTATTTAACCTTCGACTAATGGTTTGATTAAAATTTTCCATGTATTTTAACGCTCTATATTTGAGAATACTGAATAAATAAATAACCCAAGTCACGAATCCAAAAAATAATATTAGCTTAAGCTAAAACGCGGAGTGTTTATTTGAGTTATACCGTGATCTTTCGTGGAAATCTGTAAAGGAGTGCTCACCTAAGATGCAGTGTGATCTGTGACGCCTATCCGTCGGTACCAACGAATTATCATTTCTTCTTCTGTTCTCTTTTTACTGCTTAACGTCTCTTAACAGCGAGGTCTTTAGAGATGGGAAAGGATGGGGGGCAAGGAATGGCAAGGAATTCGGCCATGGCCTTTTGAAGGAAGCATCCCGGCATTTACCTGGAGTAATTTGGGAAACCATGGAAAACCCAAATCTGGATGCTCGGACGGGGATTCGAACCGCCGTCCTCCCAAATGCGAGGCCAGAACGCTAACCATTACACCACCACGCTCGGTTTCTGTTCTGTTCCCCGTGCTACAGTGTCGTAAGGTAAACAGCAAGTTTTAAGATAGACCATAGGCTGGATCCTGATGTCTGGGCAACGGGACAAAGCAAACCCTGGCCAATTTTAGTTTACATATATAGTACCTGCGTAACCGATATTCGCTCGACATCTTTCGATTTTTGTTCAATATGCAGGATTTTGAGAAAAGTTTGGTTAAAGTAAACGTTTTTCTTGAAGGCTTCCTAGGCATTTTGAAGTAAACAGTTCCTTACTCTAACCAAAAATGACATCTGACAGAGCCAATATTTTTTAAAAGCTTTACAATTAAACATGTAGCATTTATTGGTAACGACTTTTTACAGTAAAAGTGATATTTATTACTACTCTTCAAAATAAAATACGTTTAGTTAATGAATACTTGTAATTACTTATTTTCACATTATTATACTATGTTGTGGTCCTGTTCCAACCTAGGATCTCAGGCTACCTGTACAGACTATGGCCAGTGGGTTTGTCTTAGCACTCCCCCGCTTGCAGTATGGTAACCATAGCGATCTAGCCCCGAAAGACGCGCCTAGCTGACGTCCCGAGGCTAGAAGCTAGCAGGCTACCATAGACCCAAGATCCTCGAGCGGTCACAGGATGATGGGCGGATAGATCATATTGGATGACTTGAATATTCGAGAGAGGCAGCGAGAACAAGAAATCACACAGGATTGTGCGTAAGGAAGTATATTTACAGATAGTCTCATAAAGTGCAATGGTACATGAATAGAACGGTTACTAGATAGATCCGCACTATAGGCTATGGCTCATTAGCACTGCATGGTATGCTCACTTTTGGCGGCGGCAGAAGGTGCAGAGGCTGGCATGTCCTAGGGCTCGACCCCGGCCTGCTGAGCCGGATCGAAAAGACTCCCGACTCGACAACTGAATAAACACTGACTGACCAACTGGTTAAGTGATCCACAGATTTCCCCCCCCCCCCCACCCCACCGGCTTGGCCGGCCTATATACTCGTCTCGCACTTCTGGCATGACTCCATTTGGTAACGAGCTTCAAGCGTTACCTAAAACAGTCGGAGCGTTCGCTGCTTAACCTGAAATGGCTCCCTCCGTCCGATGGGGCGCCGATTACCGTATAAAGTACGGTTACTGGCTCATGTCCATACATGGTATTAATTCTAGTCTTAGAACATTGCTCGGCCCTAACAGTTACCATTTGGTGATTGACCACGATACTATTCGCACAGGTCAGCTAATGTACAAAAATTATTCCTTTTAAGATATAAGAGTTCCTTGCTGTAACCAAAGAGACCTTAACTAACATCAGCCCAGATTATTGGTACCTGTAACGTCCACGAGATGGCGTTAGTGCCGTTTCGAAAATACCAAATACAATAACTGCTCTTTTTTTTTTTGTAAAATCGCATTTTTGCAGGGAAGACACTTATTTAGCCCAACTTAAAAAACAAAACGTTATCTAAACATGAAATGAAATTTCATCCAAATCGTTAGAGCCGTTTCCGAGATCTCAAATATATATATATATATATATATATATATATATATATATATATATATATGAATTTCTCGTTTAAAGATATAAGACACTTCTTGTTCTGTTGGGCGTATGCAGAATTGTCTGAATACAAAAATATCTCTAACTCGTCGGCCATTAAAAAGGCAGAAAAGCTGCTGCGAGTGGAGGGCCGGTCCCAAGCAGACAGATTTGCATTTTGGGTGCGCAGAAAAGACGGCATCAGCATGTTCGATCAGCCGACTTGTTGGCCCTCCGCCGTTTAGCACGCAATCAGGGTGGAGGCAGTGCTGCCAACCGCATCGCCTGAGTTTGGAAAGCACGTCTCTGTTCTACACGAGGAGTACCTTCAAACGAGAAGTAACAGGAGACAAAAATCACAGTCTGAAGGCGGGTTACACGGTTCACTTAGCGTAATCTCTCCGGATCAACCACTCTCAGTGAAAGCGAATTGACTTTTGGTTTTGAAGTGCCATCAGTTCAATTCAAGATGGCAACAAACGAATCTGTGCATGTTGGAGTGGACTTAATTTGCAGAAATCGCACCTACGAAATTAAAAGTTACATCTTGAAGAATCTGGAAGAATCGGAATTGGAGGACACTTAAAATCATCTTCGTTTGTATGAATCACAATATGAAGTTTTGATATAAAAAATCTTAAAAAACAGGATACTACTATGGGAAAATGTTTTCCGGCCAAACTGAAACTATAAATTACTCTCAGGTTTCTTGCAACTGGCAACTGCTTTGGAACACGAGGTTGCATTCCGAGTAACTAGATGTTCAATTTGCACCACTTTTTTCTGACTTTAAAACTTCAGTTAATTCGCTCTAATACCTGGCTCGGATAGTTTTAACTTTGAAATTGACGTCTTCTACTGTGAAAAGTGGAAGATTCTTTAATTATGTCCTCCATAGTTCGATTAGTTACGTTTTTATTTTCATAACTTTCAGATTTTGTGGTCAATAAACACTCATGCTTATGAAATGATATTAAAAATAAAGAAATCTGCTGTTCTTTCCATTTAAAAATCATTTTGTGGTGAAAACAATAACAATCACAAAATAAATAAGAGCGAACGACCCAGGATATCTTGGTTGCGTCACTCTTGGTGATTCATTAGAGTGAAACACCGAAAGTGGACGGGAAGGTGAACCCGAGGCAACTCCTTTCATCCGTCATGCCGGATGATAACTTTGGAGGATTCGCTGTTTGCACAGCTCACTTTCCTTTCACTGCGAGTTATAAGTTTTGGTATGTGAATAGATTATTATTACTCTTGCTGTGTTTAATTGTTTTTGTTGTACGTCATTTGGCCCGGGATAAACTGGCTGTCGAAGTTAGCAGCATATACAAAATCAGTGTTATATTAAATAGCATTTATTACCACTTTTTATTTTCACATCACTTGGTACGTTCATCGATCTCCAACAATTGCAACAGTTCCTGCATTCAGTTTCACTATGGTAATAATTCCACACAATCTCTGACTGTACTTCCAGCGATAATCATTCTCATACGCTGACCAGAGATACAGCTGCTCTCCTAATCAAAAAGCTTTATCAAACAGTACGTGGGAAACCGATCTTCGCTCTACATCGTTCTATTTCTGTTCAATATGCGAGATTGTAAACAAAGTTAGATAAAAGTTAAACTTTTTTTTAAGGCTTCCTAGGCATTTTTAAGAGCACAGTTCCATGCAAAGAGAAGCTTAGTTAACAACAGTAGGCTTAATGGTACCTGAATCCTACCAGACGAGGTTAGAGCCTTTTGCGAGACACCAAAGCCAAGAATTTCTCATTTTTTATAAATCGTGTTAAAAACCTGAAAATGAAAGAGTTATCTACGTATGAAATTTCATCCAAATCGATAGAGCCACTTCCGAAATCATCTGGGTTACCACCTCACAAATTTCTTTTAAAGAAAAATGCTATTATTATGCTAAACAGAAACATTAATGCTAATGACGGATTAAAATGATGCAAGATTGGCAGTAATTCTCTTATACGAGTATATCATCAGTACTAAATTAATTCACTCTAATAAAACTATGGTCTTGCCTCGAATTATCCTCACACCACTAAACGTGCCTTTCCAAATGATAATAAAACAATTCCAATTAAAGTAATATTCGTTACGAGCATTAATAAAGCACAAGGTCAGACGCTTCAGAAGGCAGGATTGTATTCACCAGAACCTGTTTTTTCGTATGGATAAGCATTCATGGCTTTTTCCCGAGTCTGTAGTTTCAGTAATATTTATTTTTGTGTTAACACATACGTTCAAAAATTCAACGATTGTCATATTATAACTGCTAATATTGTTTTCAAAAAAATTGTTAAGTAAAGAAAATTGAAAAAAATTGCTTCTGAAAAAGCCAATTTTTTAAAAAATATTTACTTTTCAAATATTATACAATTAAACATACAATATTTAATAACTACTTTTTACAGTAAAAGTGATATTTATTACTATTACTCTTCAAAATAAAATACCTTTCATTAATAAATACTTACATTTACTTATTTACTCATTATTATATTACCATTTGGTGACTGATCATGATACTGTGCGAAGTATACAATCATGAATTTTTCATTTAAATATATAACAGTGCATTGTCGAAACCAAAGAGAAACTTATCAGTAGCCATTCTGCTACTGTAACATCTAAGAGATGGCGTTAGAGCCGTTTCCGAGATATCAAACACAAAAATTGTTCGGTTTCTTTGTGTGTAAATTCGCGTAATGTCGTCTTAAATCTGTTGTACTTCGTTTATTTACTTACGTCTTGTATTGAAAGAGAAGTCTGACTCTATGCCAATGCGCGCATTCGAATCCGCAATGCAGTCTGAGGGCAGAGAACTGAACCTTCCAATCGTTCGACGAGTGTGACACTTCATGCCACCTCCCACCTCAATAATTTTTTGTCATTTAAATTTTATTTCAGATTTATAACTTGATTTTATATCTGATTTAATTTGGTTATAATTTTCTTATTTGATGTTTCATTTCTCTTAAATTATTATAATTTAGTGCGGTATAAATTGTCGTATCTCTGTTTTTGTAATTTCTTCTGATATCTGTAAATAAATACTTGACTCGTTTAGCTCAACAAATTTAACACACACTGCCTGTTGTTACTCGTATTGTTGCTAGAGTAAACCAGTAGTTATAATAAGAAGCACATTTCCATGTATTAAAACTCCGCTTTACCCCTCAATTTGGATAAGACTTGCAGCAAGGAAATGAGTAATGCGTCTACTTCTCGCGTTATTCCGTTTTTTTTTTTTTTTTTTTTATCTCTGCCCTCAGTTTGTAAAGGAAAACCCAGATCAGGATGGCCGAAGCGGTTTATCGAGACCTACTCGTATCGGGGTTTCTCTCTCGATAAATCCTTCCTACTCCATTCCTTAACCACTAGTGGAAAAAAAATAATAATGTCTCTCGTGAATTTTTCGATCATCTTCTGCCTAGAGCAAACGCCTTCGATACTCCATTTCTTCCCAGCCCAACTCGTCCAACACAGCACTTGCGCTTGCCTCTTTGCCAGGCCCGCTAGTATCAACATAACTGAAACATTTTTAGGGAAATAGTCTACGTACAGCAACTTCTCATCGGTTTTGTTCAGTTGTGGCTCAGCGACTCCACATCAGAACCAGCAAAGGATTGCGGACAAGAAGCGACCATAGCCTCTCGGTGGGATCTATCCCTAGTCTGGAATTATTTTTGTAAACTACCATACACTGAAATTCGGATAGCTGGTTCTGGGGTGCTCCGTAGTGTCTTCACAATTCACCATATAACTGGATTTTACTTCCGTAAATGTGGATTCAGACTGATCTATTTTATTGGCTTTTTACATTTTTGGCATAAATAATCACATTCCATTAACAAAGATTGAAACCACAATAAACAGATGTGCAGGTTTTGTTTTCAATGAGTTTTTGCCAACCCTTCTTCTAGCACCGTTCGTTTTAGAACTCACGTTTTCTGTTAGGGGGCGTCCATTAATTACGTGAGGTGAAATAGAGAGGGGTGGCCGGCGAAATCTCACCAAGGGGGAGCAGGGAGTCAACGGAAATCTCACGTGAGGTTTTGGAAATTTTTGTTGGGCGTTAGAGCTAACACGCGAAAATTTTAGGGGGTTTTTCGTCGAAAACTGGGGGTGTAACCGGACTTTGGAAGGGCGAGACAAAAAAAAGTCTCAAAAAGTTGCGAGGGCGATTTCTAGGGGGGCGGGGATCTCACGAACCAGATCTCACTGGACGGGGGGGGGGGTCGGACCAGATCTCACCAGAGGGGGGGGGGTGAGGTCGGAGCTGCCAGATCTCACGAAGTCTCACCAGGAGGGGTGGGGGATGTCCGGAATCCGGAAAAACACCTCCCATAATTTATGGATGCCCCTTATTACGATTTAGTTCCCTGTTATTTGTACTGGTTATCGGCATTAAGTTTTAAGTACAAGTTTTCGTTTTGTTTCGCCCTCGCACCGGTATTTTGTTTTGCTGAGGGTTGACCGGCAATTTCCATTCCTGGTATCTCGAGAAGCTCTCTCGTCGTGTCGTGGTAATTTTGAGGGAGTAGCGCCTGGTAGTGTCCATTCCGGTTCACTTCCATCTCGTTTCTTTAAGAGCCACATAGAGGCTGGTGTACATTCAAGAGGATGGACGCTTTGCTACACATTCGCCGGGGTCCTTAGCTGGCTTTAAATTGCGGTATGTTTGCTATTTTAGCTCTTGGTCCGGTATTGAAATAAGATTACACGAGGATTAGTCTGACAGCCAATTATTCCTATACGGCAAACAATTTCGTTTTTGATTGGTATAGATCAAGATAGACCACATGAATACTTTGGTTTAACTTCATGAGGTTTTTAATGACTTCTGTTGAGTCAGAACATATTATCAGTTGTAGACACACTGACATGGAAACCGACAGGCCCGATGTACGTACAACGTGCAATTCACCACAAATTAAGCTCAAAGTGACGGCTAATGATAACACTCTACAAACATTACCGATTCCTTTCTTGTGTACTGTAGTTACCCAGCGCGTATATGATATAGTTACCACTCGCACTTTACATGTACACAGCTCGAAAAAATGTGACAAGTTGCCACATGATTTCTTCGGTTCAAAACTAAAATGCTTTTAAAGCTGTGAACACAATGGTTGTTAAAATAGAGTGATTGTGGATTTTTTCACTGCAGCCAAGTTGTTCAAGTCAACAGCGAATCAGAGCAACGCGAACGACTAAAGGCAATTAAAATATGCACAGCCCGTCAAACAAATCGAAGAACAACCCAGAAGATAAAACTTGACGGAATGCACTGAAATCAATTCTTCATGAGTACTTTGTCTATTTTTTATATACATCGGGCCAATTTCAATAAGCATAAAAATAATTGCAAACTTCCAAGGCCGCTACCGCTTAAAAACGGCGCGCAACTTTACTACATTAAAGTTTCAGCATTGTTAATTCATATTTAATGCTTGATTGTAAAGAATGGTTTGTTCGATGCAGACCTTTGTGACAAGGATTTCATAGACTACTAGTGATAAGCAAGCAACGTGCCTGACCCGCTATGAACATACCTCTGGTCTCAGGAAATCAAAGGTGCCGTGCACGTACTGTTCAGACGAAGAGGTGGTTTTATATGGTGTTATATGATAGTTCAGAAAAATTAATTTCTGTTACGTTTATAAGAACAATTTATTATAAACTCCGAACAAGGGGGGTGAGTATTCGGGAGGATGGGGGTTCGAATTCCCGTACGGCCACCCAGATTTGAGTTTTGAATGGTTTGCCGAATTCAATCCAAACAAATTCCCGGATGATTCCTTCAAAAGTTGTTGGCTGAATTCCTTCCCGTTCCTGTCCCGAGTACTATCCCACCTCTGATGACTACGACGAAGCATAAATGCCTAAAAAGGTAACAACGAAGTTTCGGCGTTGTGAATTAATATAAAGAACTTGTGTGAGCAGCAGAATGAACAAACCGTTTACACCTGATACTCAGGGGCGTAGCTACTATGGGGCTAGGCGGTGCAGTGCACTGGGGCCCTCACGCTCAGGGAGGCCCCAAGCATATCTCAAGGGGCCCCTAAACCTTTTCTTTTTAGCTCTACCGTCGTCTAAGGGGCCCCTGAGAACACAGGAGCCCCTCACTAAGGGCCCTCGCTGCTCAGGATGCCCCCAACCACTGCTCGAGGGCCCCTAAAGAACAATTCAAGGGCCCCCATCCTCAGTTCAGGGGGCCCCTACCAGCACACAAAGCAAAAAAAGGTCGCCCGTCTGGCCTGAGGGTCCAAAATAAATTTTTTGCACCGGGGCCCTTGTTGACCAAGCTACGCCACTGCTGATACTTCGGTGATCGCCGAAATACCAGGTGTAAATACCTTGTTCACTTGGCTAGTCAAACGAGAACATTACATTAATAGCCTTAAACATCTTCGTCATAACTTCTAATTTCTGCAGTAGACTGCAGTGATTCGAATCAATTCTCCACAGCCAGACAAACAAAAGAGCATACGCCCGACAAATAATCAAAAGCAGAGAAGTCAATAACATACAAAAATAAGAGTGTGCAATATCTATAGACTACTTAAATGTCACAGATATCTTGTTTCAAAGGATGCAAGAGGATATTCACTTGCGAGTGTTTAGTGCTATACGCATTTTTTTTTTTTTTTTTTTTACTTTTCTGTGGATTGCCCACCACTACAGTTCTCTTTTTGCGTATTTGCAATTCGATTTCTATTTGATGCAGTTAGCAAGTGATCTTTT
>JARYHS010011408.1:187491763-187580921 GCA_031002005.1 Vandiemenella viatica
AAAAAAGTGTACACCTACAGTACTGCAAGACTACCTACGATTTTGCCTCGCATTGCACCCCTAACTTTGTGATATCTACAAGTTTAATATTCAATACGAATAACCGACGGCCAAGGCGCAACTCTTACGATCAAAAACAATTTTTTTTAAAAATCTTAGCCTCCACGGAGATTTGAACCGGAGACCACGATCCAAACTTCAGTAAGCAAGGGCTTTAACCACTGAGCTACCTGACCGCTACATGGAAAAACAGTACAAAGACCTCCACATCCAACGCGTCTGTCCATCACCGTTCAGTAATTTTTCGAAATTGTAAGACAACATATATTATTTATACAGATAATTTTTCAACGAAATGTAGACAGTATTTTTTTCCTTGTTTGAAAGGAGAAGTGTGCAAAATTTAATCGAGATCGGATGAAAACTGTGGATTTGTATGACGAACAAACATACATACTGTACATTCATCTATATATATATATATATATATATATATATGTTTTCTTGCGGTGCCGACCGTTCGAGGGTCAATGGTTGTACCTTGAGTAATTTGTTTCCTCTTGGAGGATTCCTGTTACACACATCAGTAACAAATCTCTACGTCATCTTAGGGGGGGGGGGGAGATCAGACCAGATCTCACCAAATCTCACCAGATTGGGAGGGGTTCCGGAATTACTAAAAAACACCCACACGTAATTAATGGACGCCCCCTTACAAACATTACTACAATGTCTTTTTCTCTGTATGTCGTAAAGCAGAAAAATCTAACAAAGTGGAAACTCTAGAAGAAAATTTCAGAGACCGTTTAAGGAACCGCCCCGTCATCCGGCTGGAGTGATTTCGGGAACACCGGAATGCGAGTGTCCGGACAGGTATTCGATCGAGCCTGCGTCCTCCCGGCGCGGTCGGTTAGAGAGTTGGCCGCTGCTGAGGTGGTTGGTTGGTCTGCAGCCGGCCTTGACATAATCCGGCGTGTTTGCTTACTCGCGGCCGCTCCAGCTGGCGGCAGAACATTCTGGCCGCCCGCGCAGGGCTGAGAGGATTACGAATAACACTCCCACCGCCTGCATTAAGAAGGATCTCCACGCAACACACTGCTTCATATCCCCGTATTCGCTCACCAATGTGTTTCATAGCACAGTATTACGCTTCGAATTGTAAACCAGAGCTTCAGTGTCAAATATAAAATGTGAGTCCCGGTTCTTCCTGTAGTTTAGAAGGACGTTGCTGTCGTTATTACTTGTCAGCCATTTTCAGTTATGAACTGTTGAATCCTCTAATACTGCTCACCATGAATCTATGAAGATGTGAAGTGTAGCTGCTATGCTTACTTGTCGCAAGGAACCTGTTCCATCGGAAGAAGCTTAAGTGTTGCCCTCTGTCTGCCGTTAGTGGAACTTACGTGTTATGTGATTTTTTCCTGTAAAATGTGTAGTTTATAAGACGGAAATTGGTGGGCCACCCCAGCATTCTCCTAAACTTAACATCACACTAAGGGATGCGGGGAAAGTAATGGACAATTTCAACCGATAGTTCCCGGTCAGAATGTGAATGTGACACGTGTCAAATTGAGCAGTGCACCTCTGAAGATCTGTATAAACGTCATAAAAGAGTTTGTCGGATGTGGGATCCGAACCCACGGTCTCTTTGCGGGATACAGTATATCTAGTCTAGGCGCTGTAGCATAACAAATATTCTAATGACATCTTTGAAGTATGAGTTCCATGGCACGGGCCTGTCAATACTCTTTTAAAAGTAGGATTACCATAGCAACGAGAAATAAAGAGATAACTAGAAGATGGCCTAACACGGCACTAAAGAGAGCCTGCAAAACAAGTCCGATTATGTATTTAAAGCTATGTATTTGAAGTTAATAAAAGATTGATTTAAATTGTGCAGCATATAAAGGCTAACTGCTTAATTATTTGCTTTAGCCGCACACAAGCACAATCACGACAAATAAATATAATCACATCGCAAAAATGCAACACGGCAATTTCAAATGATAAACTGATCATAAGAAATGCAACAGCGCCTCAACAGTTCTGCCAAACTCTACACTGGCTGTATGGGTCTACATTCAGCTAGAGGTTCGCCCACATCCCCAGTAAAATAAATAAATTTGACATGCCGTTATTTGAGAGGATTACATGTCCTCGGGATACCGTTTGGGTCTTTAATGAAGTGGTTTCCCGTTGCCTCCTGCATCCCCATGCCTTTACAACCCCAAGGGCAAGAGGTTGCTCTGGATTGCTCCCCGCTCTTCCGCCCTCCTTTCGGAGGCCGTTGGTAAGCAGTGGGTGACTCCTTATACCGGGAATCTTTCAGTCGCCAGAGCCTCGTCCGTGGAAACAGGGTGCACCACGTGAAGGAGAGGTTGACATTTCGTTGGAAAAGTCTAATATAGCTTCTCCAAAACCCTATGATGAAGGATTGCATCAAACCAGTCAAAAGACTGACGACAGAGAAAAAAAATGCCATTATTAGCAGCGAGACTTCGAATAGTAGTTAAGTCGCCCAGTACGGAGTACATTCTCCTTATGTAATCTCAGGAGGGAAAGTAGTTCATATATGTGACTAAAGCCATAATATAAAAACCTGGAAATAGGCACAACAGAAAGAAGGAAGTATAAAAAAAGAAACGAAGGGAGGAAAAAATAAGCAACGGAGAAAACACTCCAATATACAAGCGTTGAACATTTGAGAAGTGGTTATCACCAACACCTGATACGTAAATAGTAATGAGTATCTACCAAGCAAGGGTGGAGGGGATACCAGAGATAGCATACACCATAGTCGAGCCAGGGTGAAGGGGGCATCAGGGGCCGTCAGTAACAGTTACAATCAGGGAGTGGGACGCGCGACGGGGGTCAAAAGGCTAGACTCGTGACGTCACATCGGCGTTTACAAGGATATTTTTTTATTTATTTTTTATCAGATGTAGCCCGTAACGAATGTTGTACTCACAACAAAAACCACGTATGATAGCTGCCTTGCTGCTCATAAAATATCTCCTTCACAATAATTAATTCTTGTCAAGATTTTCAACTTAAAAAAACGTTTATTTGCACCGCTGCATTTAACCATTACATAATAACATTCTTTCGTTCAATTCATAAAAAGAATCTTGTGTTGTTAGACTCAACTAAATACACATCTTCCGTAACAACGAATACACACTTTGTCAGCTAATCTCTGAGATAATCATTACATTAAGATGCTTCTTACAGGCTAGCCAACCAAATTTACTTAGGCACTTATTTAATACTTATGCTGTAGCCGTTTCACCACGTGTATTTATACCTTATTTACACCAATCGTTTTATACTTGTTATTAGTATCATTGTTTCAATACAGCGTTGACAGGTGGGAGCCGTAGTTACTAACTATTAAAAACATACCAACGCTATTAAATATGCATAGTAACAATTCATGATACTATTTATATTTAATGATGTTCATAAAAAATTAATAATAAATTAACGTTGACACATGACCGTAATTTAAAGGGCGTAGATCGTAGTATCTGAATCACGCTTTTGTCGCGGTATTTCGACTGTTCGCGTATGATGTTTTTCTGAAAACAAAGAACCAGCACAAAGTAGTAAATAATAGAACAAACGAAAAAACAGATTAAAAATACAAGAAGGTTAAAAGGTTATACCTCTTGGCGTATCTCTGCAAGGGAGAAGATTTTAAACCACTTGCTTCGTGCTCAACATCCGTCGGACGCTAAAGTGATACTCAAAACAAAGGAAACCACTAACCATATATCGCCACAGACATTATGACCATTTTGAATCAACGATATACGCACAGCAGCAAGCAGCTGATCTTCTGTTGTAAATAAAACAAACGGACACGCCTATGTCGATATCTAGATCTCATTTACAAGTGTAGTTTGACAAACTGTTGTTTAATCTTAAAACATTAATTAGAAATTAAACATAAGTCAGGTTGCAGCGGATGATATACTCAATATTTTTTAATCACTGTTATGACTAAATTAAACAAGAAGCTGATTATATAAAGATAAGGAAAAAAAGAAATTTCAGCAGTCTATTTCTGACTGACAGCAACATAGCATTTGCCGTTTATGCCCTATGCGATAATATTGAGAATTAAATGATTCCTCAGACTTCCACGGCCATCTTTGTTCATGATTAATTGACTTTTGGGTTATACCGCGTTGTTTATTTCATACCAGCCGAAAGCTTAGGTAATGAAATAAACAACGCGGCATAACCCGAAAGTCAATTAATCATGAATATTGAGAATTGTTCAAGACTTCAATTTCGAATTGTCATTAGTTGCGAACAAGATATCTTTATTGATTACGAGATTTTGTATTTTAAATTACCATTTTTTTTACGCCTCGTCGACGGCTAAGGTCATTAGAGGCGGTGTGGGACTGGGGACAAGGAACGGGAAGGAATTCTGCCATGGCCTTTTTAAGGAAGCGTCCCGGCATTCGCCTGGAGGGATTTAGGGAAACCATGGAAAACCCAAATCTGGATGCCCGGACGGGGATTCGAACCCGCGTCCTCTCGACTGCGACGCCTGAATGTTAACCATTCACCCACCACGTTCGGTTTAAATTTCTTCCATTCAACCATTTTCTGTTAATAAAGTGCTAGAATATTTCCTATTATTCTTAATATTATGATTCATTTTCCACCTCAGAAAAAATTTATTAATTGAACCAACAACTTTGTCTGTTCGCATTTCATAATTTTAATGACAGCCACTTAACTAAAACGTCTTATTTATAGAATAAAAGCCTACCAGAACTAACCACCAAGTTAGAAATTAATTTTAATTTAATTTAATTGCGATGGAGCGCAATTTCCCTGCACACCCATTCTTCTGCTGGCCTAGTTTTGTTCTTTACTAATTATTAATTTTAAATTCGTTCGCCGGTTTTGGTAAATTATTCATCTTTTCCCTTGGTCCAACTCATGTGTTTGAAAACCAAAATGTGAGACGTGTGTATCAATGTTTCACATCCTAGGACTGTACCGTTGACAGTGCTTGAAGCGACCTGCCCGCGACACGTGGTGTACCCACATGATGCGACCACAGCCCCTGGCGCCGCTTCTAGCACAGTGGCACCGCAGTTCTACGCGCAGCTAAAGTGATTCTCCTCCTCTACATTGCGCCCTGCAACAAGTTTCTCTCCACCCTATCAGTCGTCCCTGGATAGCTCACGAGTGACATAAAAAAATCTAACCAGTAACTACGAAGCTTTTCAAAGCATTGGAAATAAATAAAATGATCTCGTTTTTACTTTTTGCGAATGGTCTGAAAGTTATCTACACTCGTGTTGAGTCAACAATCTACAATTTTAGAACTTTGTGCACCCACGAACGGAAGGACGCAGAGGCCCTTGGTGACAACCTTCTTTCTGTCGGGCTTTCTCCTTCCTAAACGTTTAAGGTGCGCTAAGTTGTAAAACAGATAGAATGTTTACCCTGCACGGAGTCATGACAACTTTCAGACCACCCACAAAAATAAAAATAAAAACTTCGTTGGCAGCATTAAAGATGACCAAGGATTACGAACCCCTGGTGTTCACTACACACAATGTGAGTGTGGTCGTGGTTATACAGGGTGTTACAAAAAGGGACGGCCAAACTTTCAGGAAACATTCAAACACACAAACACAAACAAAGAAAATATGTTATGTGGATATGTGTCCGGAAACGCTTACTTTCCATGTTAGAACTCATTTTATTACTTCTCTTCAAATCACATTAAACATGGAATGGAAACACACAGCAACAGAACGTACCAGCGTGACTTCAAACACTTTGTTACAGGAAATGTTCAAAATGTCCTCCGTTAGCGAGGATACATGCATCCACCCTCCGTCGCATGGAATCCCTGATGCGCTGATGCAGCCCTGGAGAATGGCGTATTGTATCACAGCCGTCCACAATACGAGCACGAAGAGTCTCTACATTTGGTACCGGGGTTGCGTAGACAAGGGCTTTCAAATGCCCCCATGAATGGAAGTCAAGAGGGTTGAGGTCAGGAGAGCGTGGGGGCCATGGAATTGGTCCGCCTCTACCAATCCATCGGCCACTAACATGGAAAGTAAGCATTTCCGGACACATGTCCACATAACATATTTTCTTTGTTTGTGTGTGAGGAATGTTTCCTGAAAGTTTGGCCGTACATTTTTGTAACACCCTGTATAGGACAAACACAGCAGTGTATTGAGCAGCGGTGCCTCGAGAACGCAGGAAATGTTTGTCTGAGTCAGGAAATCAGCGGTGGGCGGAAACAGATGTCCAAAAGGGACATACAGGTGGAGGACAAAACAATACGAACACCTGTGAAGTAATGGAAAATCTTTATTAATAGCGGGTTGGACCACCCTTTGACTGAAGGACAGATTTAATGCGACGTGGGATATATGCATAAAGGTCATGGACAATATTTAAAGGTATTTTAAGCCATTCCTACTGCACCCCCAAGCTTCAAAGTCGGCAAGAGGCATTCAGGATTAAACGCTTCTCCGGGCATTCTCCAGACATAAACACGTCCGGTCGTCTGAAAAAGGGTGATTGGCGATTCATCTGACCATATTACCTGTTGCCACTGCTGTGGGGACCAGCCTTTGTGATCTCTGCACCACTGGCGTCGTTTGAAAGCATTAGTTGCTGTCACCAAGGGTTTACGAATTGCCACTCTGCCGTAAATGTTCGAAGCATGAAGTTCCCTTTTGACAGTTTGTAACGGGGTCCTGGAGATGACTGTTCATTTCGGATGTTATTTCGGATAATGATTGCTTGTGCTTTCGGGCTACTATGTGCTTCAAGACCCGTCTATCCTTATCAGTAAGCTTTGACTTTCGGCCACTGTTGTGCGTTGAAGACGCCGTCTTATCCTCTTTCGTGTACGCTGTCATAACGGCTGATTCCGTACTCCTTGCAAACCCCAAAAGGTTTGATGTTTCCGTAACCGATGCTCCACTTAAACGCTCTCCGGCAATCATTCCTCTTTGGAATTCTGACAGGTCTGACATTTCATCTTATCACAGACAGTTCGACAGACGCATGCAACACAGGTGACTGCTGTTGAGAGACTGATACCTTCCTCTTCACGCTCACTAGGTGGCAGACTTCTGTTGCAGGTGGCGCGGCTGTACTGCAGGTATGAAATACGTCATATTTTTTCACAGGTGTTCGTATTATTTTGTCCTCCATCTGTATAGTTAATTTCGAATAAACTAGAATTTTATCCAGAGTTACAGATTTTTGGGACAGCACTGTAACAACAGCTGTTGAAATCAGAATAGCTGATTCTTCAGTCAACGAGGACACTGGATAGCAGCTTAGTGTGGCCTGGAATCCGGCTATCAAAATGTTGAAGCAGCTACGCGTCGGTAAGGAGCAGCACAGTGGATGACGTCATCGCACTGGATCAGCTTTTGTTTTCCACCGTTGCCGAGGCAGCGCGAAAACCAATTGTTATTACAGTTACACAGTTGATTGAAAATGAGGGCAGACTCCCTCGAAACATGCCGTGGATGTGACATTCATACGCGGCTGGAAGCCCGAGAAGAGTTTACTTAAATCTACGAGTCACGAGAGACTTTCGCTCGTGTCATTTAATCAAGTTTATCAGGTGTAGACAATCAAAATAATCTAGCTTCTCAAGGCGTTTATGTAAACCTTGTGAAGCTAATGTTGTCATGCTTGCAGACTCAGCGCTCCTCGGTAATCTCATTTAACGACAGATACTATTGCGCTTAGAATATTTTTAATGCTTTTGTCGTCACGGCCACCACTATTTTATTTTTACTATATTGCGTGTTTAATCATGAACAATAAATTCAAAGTGAAGTTAATTTCACTTTCGTTGGCTGTAATATCGTGTTCCCGACAGATTTCTCAATGCTTAAAACTGTTAACAAAAGCTGGAACATCAGGAATTATTTTTAATCACTTTAAATTCCCGTCAAAAATGGCGGGTATCACCTGCGGCGATAAGAGGAATTTGTTCTGGGAACGTTTCTAAGGAAAAACGAATAATTATTAATCATTATCTTCTTTATCGATACTTTCATTGATGTGGGTAAACTTTTTCTGATTTGATTCTCGGAGTATTTGGTTACGATTATTTTAAATAATTCCATTTGATTTAATCTGACGGAATTGTTATGAAAAACTTCCTAACTATAATTTAAAAAACTAATAATTATTATTTATTTGATTGAAATTATTCTTGATTACAAGCGTTTCGTGTAAACTGTTTCAGTTTTAATAATTTTCGTGTTTGTATATATATATATATATAATCCCATGTTATCACTAGGTTCCGGTAAATGTTGCATAGATTACAGCGTTAACATCCGATTCCCTTCTCCTTACATGATTTTCTGCATCCAGTAGTCATAAATAAACAAAAAACAACACGTAAATTTAAACTAACGTACCATTGTAACTTTTTTATCTCAACATCATATTAAAAAAAGTTTATCCCCTCGTTTCGTATTTTTGTGGAGTTACTTCCATAACAGACAATTACCTTTTAGCTGGAATCACAATTACACTTTATTTTAACCATGTAAGTGCAAATGAAATCAAAATCAATTATTTATTTGAAATTAACTCTTCCTTTTAACAGTATAAATGCAAATAAAGTCAATACAGTTATTCGTTTGAATTTTGCTGGCTTCCGAACCAGCGCTTTGGTGGCAATCAGCGTAACTAACACTTCGGGC
This sequence comes from Vandiemenella viatica, assembly GCA_031002005.1. Lineage (NCBI taxonomy): Eukaryota > Metazoa > Arthropoda > Insecta > Orthoptera > Morabidae > Vandiemenella > Vandiemenella viatica. Next base: position 187,500,496 of record JARYHS010011408.1, read on the forward strand.
ATTATCGAGACGCACCGAAAATTGCCGAACTATTGAAGTGACCGCAGTCTCCAGACAACGCTTTTTATTAAAGAGGATAATCAATCAAATACTGACCACTCTTTGGCAAACGCCCCTATTTACATCACATGTTCTGGCTTATAACGCCGGACAATTAAACTAATAATTAGTAGAGAAGAAATACACGTGGCAGGTTTGATATGGAATACGTGTATCTGTTCGGCAGGAATAATAATTTTAATTAAAATTGCAATGGAGCGCACGCTCCGGTGGCAATTTACCTACACATCCATCATCCCCCTTTACTGCTCCCACCTACATTTGCCCTCCACAAATTTCAACGCTTTCGGTAAATTATTCATCATTTCTCTTGGTAGCTTACTCCAATCCCTGACACCCTTACCTAAAAAAGGGAATCTTCCTACATCCTTATGCCTGAAATCGAGTGCCAGCTGGTAGTCATAGTCATCTTTTCACTTCCATGCCTTACTTTTCATTTATCCTTCCATGCCTGATCACCCGTATACGCCTTGTACACTCCCATGAACCTCTTCACCCTCCGTCTGTCTTTCACTGAATGCCATTCCAGCTCTTTTATCATATCTGCCACTGATTACGTTCTGCGGTAATTTCCAGAAACAAAATGACACATGTGTTGGTAGCTTCGCGGTGTAGCGCTGGAGTCGCATTGTTGAAAAACCCATTTTAGAGGGGCTGAAGCCGTCTCGCAGTAATGAGACAGCGACGGCTCCGTTTACTGTGGGGGGGGGGGGGGGGGGGGGTAACGGCCTCGCATTTGCATTCGCGCCATAAAGCCGGCGCCATAGGCGGAGCGACGCAGAGCAAGCAGACACGGCACTGTGCAGAGCTCCAGTAGCAGTCCCGCCGCGTCGTCAAGTGAATCGCGAGAGGGTAATTACTCGTAACTAACCACTTAACAGCACTCACTATAGAGTTTAAAGCAGTCCATAAACAGCTCAAGAGTCGGAATTATAAACTTCTCTCATTTGTTTGGTACTGATTTCATCTACTAAATCTTGTCATATCCTTAGTCTCGCATAAGTTTCTAATATCGATCATTTTCGTTGATGCCCATAAAAACTTCCTGTAGCCTTGATTCTGTGAACCTATTACTCCAACAGAGCTCAGGCAGTAAAATCCACATGATTAAGTGTTCACAGAAAGGGCGCTTGGTGGTAACGCGTGTGACTGACGATATGAAGGTCGGACTGTGTAAAGTACGCCAGAACACTTGACTAGCAAGTAGTCGTCACAAAACTGCAGGTCTACTTAGTGTTGCAAACTGAAAAAAAAAAATCAGATTTGTGAAAAAATCATGGAAAAAAAAAAACCTAGCACCCTCGTTTTTTTTTTTCTAATTTTTTTTTTCTCAGAAAACAATATATTTGATAAATTATAGTTTTATTTATGGAACTTAAATTTTACATGTGTGTTTTAAACCTTACTAAATCATATTATACCTTACATAATGATTCATAAATGTATCTATATAGGTAACATAATTTTTTATTCTTCTTCTATGTCGGTACCACAATCACTAGTATCAGTACTACCAACACTAGTTCGATCGGAGTTGGAATTTTCTGTTTCTTGTTCTGTCCCCTCTAGATCCATAAATTCAGAAATAGTTACATTTTCTTTTACTGGTTGTATTGCATGCAAAAGCTTTTGAGATTGCAATTCTAAATTGTGAGTAAAGTACACACTGTGAATGAAGACTGCGCCGATAGTTCGGTATTACGGTCTTTTAAGTTTGAATTTAAATCTATTATCATACAAAATAGGAGCTTTATTTGTTTTCAATCGTTGGTTTACGCCAACGGTTGCAAGGAAATTATTCATTATTACTGACAATGACTCAGTATTATCACTATACGTTGCGAGTTTAACAAGTATACGAATATAAGGAAAGCACAACAAGTTATAAAAAAAGAGGCAAAAAACCAGTAGTTAAATTTCCTAATTTTTTGAAAAGATTCATAGGTCTACAGATAAATTTGTAGGGCCTGGCAGCACTAGTTCAAATAGCGAGTATCAATCCAAACAATGGGGAACGGCCGAACGGGGATTCCTTCTCACGCAACCTAGCCTTTTCGGGTAGTCCCCTTTCGTAAAACAAAACTTCAGTCAATGTTACCAATATTTTTGTATTTTTTTTTTTCTACTGAACCAGAAAGATGTAGAAGATTTAAAAGTAAGAAAAGTACTTAGTATAAACTCTAAAACAGTCATATTAAACGATAAATGCCTTAAAAATTTAGTAGTTATGAAAAAAAACATGTCCCAGAAAAAAACATGTTTTTTCACAGTTTTTTTCATGTTTTTTTTCTCAGTGAAAAAACTGTTTTTTTACAACACTAGGTCTACTACGCCCCGTAACACTATCGGATTCACTGAGTCGGTGAAAGAAAAATTTGTTAATAGAGTCACATGAAAAGAAGCAAACCAATGGCTTCCCTCCAGAGGAGGCCGAAATCCAAAGCAGAAGATGAAAGTTACTTCTGTACAGAGACTGTATCAATTTTCGAGGCCATTATAAATGCGAGAAGCGAATTTTCCTGAGCATGCCACATAGTTTAGAGACACACCAGCACCAATGAACATATTCTCTTCCATCTGGATGGGTGTACTATACAATTAATAATGGCCAATGCTAGAACTGTCATCTTTAATTTACCTATGGATTCGGATCTTCCACCGCATCCTTCATCTTTTTAGAAAAACTTAAAAAATAATCTAGAGAACCGATCCCCAATAATTTTTTTTTGGCAAGGAAATCCTTCTTAAGAACTATTTTACGCAGTCCTGATATACGCAAAAACCAGATTTATATTTTTTAAAGTTTAGTGAAAATAATGAAAAATATATATTTTACTTTTTATTCGTCAGACCATGCAACATGTTTCCAATCATCGACAGTCCAATGTCGGTGCTGACGGGTCCAGGCGAGGCGTAAAACTTTGTGTCGTGCACTCAGCAAGAGTACACGAGTGGCCCTTTGGCTCCGAAATCCCATATCGATGATGTTTCGTTGAACGGTTCGCACGCTGACGCCTGTTGATGGCCCTACATTAAAATCCGGAGCATCTTGCGGAAGGGTTGCACTTCTGTCACGTTGAACGATTCTCTTCAGTCGTCGTTGGTCTCGTTCTTGCAGGATCTTTTTCCGGCCGCAGCGATGTCGGAGATTTGATGTTCTACCTGATTCCCGATATTCATGGTGCACTCGTGAAATGGTCGTTCGGGAAAATCCCCACCTCATCGCTACCTCGGAGATGCTGTGTCCCATCTCTCGTGCGCCGACTATAACCCCATGTTCCAACTCACTTAAATCATGATAACTGGCCATTTTAGCAGTAACCGATCTAACGCCTGCGCCAGACACTTGTTGTCTTATATATGCATTGCCGTGTTTACATATCTCTGTGTTTGCATACGCATGCCTATACCAGTTTCTTTGGCTCTTCAGTGTAATCCTGTTGTCTGGTGCCGCCGAATCAACTGCAGAAACCACTCTTTCGGACGACACGGAAGATGCTTGGCATATCGGGTACTTCATCAACGTATTAACCGTTATTCATCAATGAAAAACGCAGTCAGAAACAGAAGCTGTTAATTTACTTCAGCCCTCAACGTCGCAACACGGATGCCGGATGCTTAGTTATTAATTTCCAACTACAAAAATAATCTAACAAAAAAAATAAAATAAAAAAAAAATAACGTTAACGTAAACCTGTTAAAATTTAACAGCACATGACACGTATGGAATACTTTGCCGGTGATGCGCAGTCGCATGTCGCATTTGCTGAAGATTCGTGTGGATGAAGAGTGCAACGTTACAACCTACACCTCTCTAAATAATGGTTTTGTGATTTGTTATTTGCGATTTGTTGTTTCTTCGTGTAAAACATGTAATCGAAACTGCAATAAACAAAAAACGCAAAAAAAAAAATTGCGGCAAGTAGATGTTTTGAAGCTGTGTTTGAAGTTCTGTTCCAGTGTTGGCGAGCGCAATTTGCACGTTTGTTCAATTTATTATACGCCAACACGTGAGGAGTATAAAAAGTGACTTTAATGAGGAAGCAGGCGCTCACAGAACAGAACAGGTGCGTGCTTTCTCTTTGATCCAAGAGGAAGGTGGTCTCGCAAGGCAAACGAGAGACATTTTCAAAGTAATAATAACTGATTCAAAATTATTAAATTCTCCGCTCTCACACACACGCGTTCTGTCCTCATTGCCTACCTTTCCACGACGTTTTCGCTGGTTTTTTCGCTGGTTTCGTCATATGTCTCTGCTGTGTTTCACTTTCAACCGTCTGCAAAATGAATAATCTTTGAGTTTCAAGTTCGATGACCTTACTCGCCGTCCAATAAGTAAACGGAATGGCCGAAATGCATATGACGGGAGTCGAACTCGCGACGCTTGTACTTCCCCCGTGTCCAACACAACAGACAGAGCCCAACCACCGGGTACAACAACACACACGGTGCATCTGTAACTTTTATGATACACGACTTTACGTTACAATTGCCATACAACGACGCAGCGCATCTGTTGTTCCTTTCTTGCATAAACTTCTTTTTAGTTTCTGCAATCCGATTTAAGTATTCCTTTCTGGAGTTATGTAAGTAATGAAACAGAAACTAATTAACTAATGTAATATTTCTGTAATGAAATATTGTATTCATTCTATTATGCAAGAGAATTTCAACCACGATCCTTTTTTCTCTCTCCCCCCCCCTCCTCCCCTTGAGTTCAGTTGATAGTGAACCATACTATTTATTCCTTCTTATCTAAATTTTAAGGATATCCAATTTGTGCTTTTGTTCTGGTCGTTTTTAATAATAATGGATTAAATATTTAGATCTTCACAGGACGTTACAAAATCGCATGACAAAGCAGTGATGAATGAGGTAAGTATTGAGCAAATGGATGGTATATTATGGAAAATTTGAAAATTATTCAAAAAGTAACTATTCAATTTTATATATCATAAGCAAGCGTTCCTTCTTTCAACTTGATTAAATTTTGCTCTTCATAGAACCCTGAAACTCACAAGACAATAACAAAAAAAAAAAAAAAAAAAAAAATTGTTTCTAAGGTAGCTTTTATTTTATTTTATTTTTCCAAAAAAAAATGGAATTTTTGAAAGTTTCATGGCAATGGTCTGACTGATGGTTGTAGGCTGTTCGATTACTTCGTGCGAGTAGGTCTGGGGATGAAGTATTTAGGTTTCTTGATCACAGATCAATGTTGATAATTGAGAGATAATTTTTGAAGCAAATGACAATACTTAAATTACCCAATTTTGTGGTAACAAACAAGTGTTTATTAGTATGTCTGTGTTACTTTTTAGCTTATAGAGTCAAGCCATATACTCGTACCTATGGTCGTCAGCATAACTACGTGAGATACGAAACTGCGTTTCAATATCTATTTATAAAAACAAAAGATTACTTTAGTCACTGTGTTATCGTGTCCATAACTCTGACTTCACGCACCCGGCTTTTCTTACCGGACTAATTGCAGGCAGAGATGATACTAAAAAAATCGAGGTTATGGCCATTATTAAATAAAAATTCTATTTAACTAAGAAATGCGAATAAATGAATTGCCATAACACCGAAAGAAATGTATGCGTTTAAATTATCATATTAATTACTATTTGTCTTTTGTTTATTTATATCCAGTCGTTGTAGATGTTTTCTTATAATCTCTGTCCACAGATATGGTTATTACATTGAATTAAAAGGTGTGTATCACATTACATCATTTTTAAGATTATGTGTGTTATTTAATAGCAACTTATTTAGCTAAGCAACTGTGAATTGCGTTCAACTCGTTATATTTGACGGTCTTACAAGATATTTATATTCGGTGTAGATTTTTACGCTAAATTTTCCGTCAGTGTTATACTAAGTTTAAGGGGACCACACCGTATTTCATGTCGAAAAATATCGATTATCGTTTTTCATCATATTTCGATAGATTAAGGTATTCTTTAAGTATTCTTTTTCGCTGAAAAAAAAATTTCGGGCATTTAAATAGCATTTTCCTACCACGTGCATTTCGGTGCGGCGCCCACTTTTCTGCACATATTTTAGTCCGTTATAACCCCTATATTGCACAGTAGGGATTGTTTTTCTGACTCCTGAGTGTGCTGGCTATCTTTGGAGGGCAACGGTCAGTATTCTCTTGTTTCAGCTGTTTGTAAACAACACACCATGAAACAAGCTGTTAGTTCTGTTTGAGTGCGTTTGGGAGCAGTTGTTTTCTTTAAAACCAATTTCCCGCAAACTAAAATTTTCAGTACGTATGCCCCATTATATCAGAAACTATCATAGATAAATGAATGAAATTTTCAGAGACTCTGCATAACATAAAAAGCCACCTCTGGTACTACATTCATTAATATTCCCCCATTAGGAAGTTCACAAAAAATATTTTCTGCAGAAAAAAATTAATATTTTTGTTAATAAATTTAAAAAAGTATTTCTTAAAAACTATAAAATGGATAAAGTAGATTTTAGTACAGTTGAATCTATTAGCATCATGTAATATACAGTAAAAATATTAAGGTCCTGCATCAAATAGTTTTTTTCAGAAATGGGTCAAATACTTGCCTAAATTAACATGGGTTAGATAGGCAGGGTGTGGTCGCCTTAAAGAAATGAATTGGCAGAACTCTTGTGTTCAACTGGTCATTTTTACAGAGCTTACTAGTCTGAGTCATAGCGTGACAGAAAACATTTGTTGCCTATACTATGGAAATCTTTTCTGGACATTTTAACAATAAATAATATACGGTGTGACAGTCCGTAAATACTTCCTGAGTCTCAGCTACTAAGAAAACGAGTACTCATTATTCATTTGTGTCATATGGAGAGCAACTGTGTTAGGTAATTCAGCAGTATAACCTGCATCCTCTGGTTCGTCAATCAGTGTGGGAGCTGATACGCCGATTAACAGGGCAGACAGTTGCTGGTGACAGTGGATGAGCGCCTCTCCCGATTGCTCGGTGTTGGAGCGAGTGCGACGTGGAAGGCCGGCTCCGCTGTGCCCGCATGAATAAAACATGGCGCCGGCGCTGTTTCTGTTTAATTAAAATCGCACCGGCCGCCACGTGGATTTGCGATGCGCGCGGCAGTCGTCAATTAGAATAACAAGCTGCAGCAGCGCAGTCGGCGCTGACTACCCGGCTTGTTAGCGTCAGCACAAAACTGCACGCTGCACCCCAGTCAGCAAAATAAATAACAACGCCGGACTCCATAAGCCCGACACGAGAGTTCACCACCAATAAATTATATATAATAAAATCCGGAGACGGACACTCTCCGTTACGTTTCAACTGCACCCTCGAAAAAGTGTGTTCTTTTTTTTTTTTTTTTTGCTTGGGCTTTACGCCGCGTCGACAGCGTGGTCATTAGAGGCGGGATGGGATGGGGGACAAGGAACTGGAAGGAATTCGTCCATGGCATTTTTGAAGGAAGCATCCCGGAATTCGCCTGGAGTGATCTGGGGAAACCATGGAAAAAACAAATTTGGATGCCCGGACGGGGATTCTAACCGGCGTCCTTCCGAATGCGAGGCCAGAACGTTAACCGTTCACCCACCACGCTCGGTCTAAAAAGTTATACAGGAGCGGCGGAAACAAAAATCTATAATCAAAATTGACCAACCGATCATATTAGGCAGAGGAATATTACAGACAGATTTGTCTAGCATTTCCAGACGACTTAGCGATCTTAACTCGTGACACCACAATAGCCCAGAATCAGATCGAACTCTTGAAGGAAATAGCGGAGAAAGTAGTACTACAAGTTTCATTCGAGAAAACAGAATTTATGACATAAAAAAAGGAAATAAAACGAGTCCCACACTCGGCGAAACAATCCAAGAGAATGGAAATGAAGCAAAAGCATATAAAATTAGATGGAAACAGCTTATCGCTTAACACAAAACATCTACAACAAAAGATGTATCGCCAAACACAACTGAGATATGAACCAGGATGTGACGATGGATCGGAAACACTCGTTTTGAACAGGAAAACAGATATAGAAAATATGGAGAAGAAAGAATGCATTTATAACGCAAATTTTGGACCCAAAACTCACAGGAGATCAATACAGGCTTAAAGGTAATCACCAAACCTCACGGTATAGACAAATTCACAGCAATATTAGAAGACACAGATTAAAATTTTACGGACACATTAAAATAATGAACCCCGACAGACTCACAATACAAATAGTTGAACTCAATGACAGCCAAAGTAAATCAGTATCAGTTATAATCAAGGATTGGTGAAATCAAGAAAGAGCTCAGATTAGCAGGAATCACTCTAATCGAAAACAGGGAGACAGTTAGATGCAAAATTCACTAGTGGAAAGTTGACCGGGAGGAAAGACAAAAGAGAAAATCAAGAAAAACATGGTCTAATGAGAGTCCACCGCAAGCATATGAAGGAAATGTGGGCGCAATGCAAAGCGAACAAATCCTTTCACGTCCTTTGTGTGGTCCTTATGGGCTTATTCGCGAATAATAGGAAACTGTACATTACGAGGGTTATTTTCTAAGTGAATGAGAGTGAGGAGGACGTGCGATAGTCACAGTGCGCATGCGCGTCTGCTCCCGGCATTCTTTGCGCGCGTTTAGTCGCCATTTGCAGCCGTATCGTCCGTCTCTGTGCTGAACTGTAGAAGTTTGCAATGTTTAAGAGAATTGATTCGCCCGCCGACTGTGAGATAAGATCTGTAATTCGATTCTTGAGGACAAGGAACTTGGCGAAACTCACCGTCAGCTGATGCTATGAGCGATAGTAAAGTTCGATAGTGGGGAGGATGTTGAAGGACGGGAGGGTTTATGTGCCACGTGCAAACCGACCTTCTCTGACATCCGAAGATTTGGCTCGTGACGAGCACGGCAAAATTCGAGAGGGTCGGCGATTCACCCCGTTGAGTTCCATCTGTTCCTGTCAGTGCTGAATCTAGGGGGAGGGGTGGGTCTTGCCCAGGCGGCAACTTCAACGAGCTGCAAAATCATGTTTGAATGGGCGTTAAATGGCAAATTCGTGTGGCGGTGACCGTTTTTTAGCTCTACTGCCCCGAGCGGCAACATTTAGGGGGCGGAAAAATTAAAGAATACTTCTGTACTGCCCCGGCGGTAAATTCATGTTGAAGGGGCGTCAATCTCAAGTTTTTGGACTGACTCCGAAAATTCTTAGATCCGCCACTGGTTTCGGTACTTACAGGAGTTCCTCGACGGTCAACGGACCAACGACAAGTGACATCTGCAGTCGTGGACTGGGTTTCTTCACTGGTGGCAGATTTCCCTGACGTCGGAATTCAAGAACTTGTGGAACGATATGACAAATCCTTTAATAAAAGTGTAAATTACGTGAAAAATTAAATGAAAGTATAAAGAATATGGAAATAAATATATTTCAAACATATTTATAGCATTTTTATTCCTTTCAAAAACTGATTTGATTTTAAAAAAATAACCCTCGTATTTGTAGAAGATGATTTGTCAAGAGAAAATCATTTTTCTACCTTCATACTTAATATAAATGAGACATCATTTTAGAAATTAAGTTCTCTGCTTCTGATAAATTGTCAATTTGTTTATAAATCCAATTTTAGGCCCAGATTTCCCCCAAACTGCTGTTAGTTTAGAGGAGTTCCTATAGATAGTAGTACTTCCTGTGTGCGTGGCTGTGTTACTAAACCATCTCTAATGACCCAGATGTCGACGAGGCGTAAGGCCATAAAAACACACATGTGTTTCTAAGTGTGAGAATGCAAACCAGTGGTAAATGCATTAATCATTGTATCGTTACAGATTGCCTGGGGAACCGGGGGGGGGGGGGGGAGGGGGAAAGAATATTACAACGTCACGTGACATCGTGAGCATCTTGTCGGCCGGATGATGGTTTGCAATCAGTTATCGTCCCTGGTAGCCTACCACGGTATTTGAGGGTATTTCAATACATGGACGACATACCTTTATTTCCGATTCATGTTTTTATACTTGATAAACTTGAAGACATGGTTGTGAGCAGAAGGCCTGTAGGATGTAATTGTTAAAAGCATGGGTCTCCTTGGTTACGTTTCGTTTCGAGACCAGCCCTATACGCTTCTTCAGTGGAGATATAACTAGCACTATTGATCATTCCGTCAGGTGCCTACATGAACCAGCAGGCGACACGTGACTGTGTCTGAATGACGCCACTGGTCGGCCATTTTCATTCAGTAGATTGCAGCTCTGAAATATTTTATTGGGGTTCTCTGTTTGTAAGAAAAAAATATGAGCAGATTTAATATTTATAAAGATATTAATGTCGGAAACATTATTCTAAGAAACCCCCCCAATAATCGTGTGACACCGTAACATAACAACATATTGCGGCACACGTTGAAACAAGATGGCGGGTGTTAAACTAATTGTCCGAATTTTCTTAAATGAGGCCATTGTGTCTCGTAATTAGGGAATATTAGGGGCACTGACTTGTTATGTTTGGCATTAGACGAAGTGAGGACCGTACAGCAGCAAACGGCCGTGTCGCAGTGAATAATGAAGAGCCTCGGACGACGCAAAGAGACTTTGCCGGGCAATAGAACCTCCGGCGACATCACAGGGAGCGAAGTGCGAGCTAAGCAAAAGCGGAATCAAGGTGGAGGAAAAACATGCAAATGAGGAGTGATTCGGGCGGCCCTCTGCAAATCTGAATTTTAAATGCGAGCGGCGGTAGCGGGCAGCACAACTTGGACCACTGGGGAGTAAGAACAGTATGTCGCAGAAAAGATAAAGTATGATCTACATCCTACATCCATACTCTGCAACTCACAAACATTGTGGGTGGCAGAGGGTGCTAAGCACCAATCTTATATCTGTGCATTCCAATCCCGAATAGTACGAGGAAAGAAAGAATACATAAAAGCGGTCAGTACGGCATCTTATTTCTCGAATCTTATCACTCCGGTCATTGCGACCCAAATAGGTTGGTGGAAGAAGTACCTATCTCACTGAATTCGTAGGTCACAGAATTTCACATATTCTCGAATAAATTTAAACGTAAATGACGTCGTCTGTCTTCAAAACTATCCCAGCCCAATCTATGTATTAATTCTGTGACGATTTCGTAAGGGCTGTAACAACCAGTCACGAATCGAGCGGCTCTCCTCTGTACCCTCTCCACTGAGTCAATCAGGCCCTTGCGATACGAACTCCACAACAGTAATCCAGATGCGGGCGCACTAGTGTTTTATACCCTATTTCATTTGTATGAGCATTACAATTCCTCAGAATACGACCTATGAATCGTAATTTAGAATTAGCTTTGCCTGCGACAGAAGTTATGTGCAAGTCCCATTTCATGTTGCTTTGTACTGTTACCACCAGATACTTCAGGGAATCAACCGGGTCAAACATTGAATTATTTACTTTGTACTCGTGAGCAAACTGATTCTTTTTGTTACTGATCTGAGGTAGGTCAGAAATCCCTACGCTACACCTGCGACAATCTCACTGTCCATTTTTATTATTTTGCGTTGGTTAATTATAAGTTTCAGGAATAACTGCATTAACATTTGTAAATTGATTTGTATTTTATTGGGTTTCCAAAGGCTATTGTTTGTATAGTCTCTGGGCAGCGTAGTATTACTACGGTTAGCTGGTATGGTAACAATCTTTGACCTAGCCAACACAGCTGGGAGGGCAATATTATTGTGTGTTACAGTAACTTTGTTGTTGGCCATGTTCCGCAGTTGTTGCATAAATGTTTTTGAATAAAAATCCGTCTTCCAATAACTGTTTTTATTATTAACTTTCATCTACCAAACGCGTTTCGCCCTTCTGGAGTGGGGCATCATCAGTGGTAAAAATTGTAGCGAAGTCACATGTGCTAGCCACCACAATTTTTACCACTTACGATGCCCCACTCCAGAAGGGCGAAACGCGCCAAGTAGATGAAAGTTAATAATAAAAACAGTTGTTAGAAGACGGGTTTTTATTCAAAAACATTATTGTGTGTTGATCGCCCGCGCTGTAATCATTGCTTGGCGCGAATTTAACTGTCGCTATGTGAGAGCTGTATTTTGATGTTATGCGAGAATTTTTTTTTTATGTGAATTGCTTAGAATCCTGTTACAATGAATCTCTGGCGTGTAAACATTTATTCAAAAAACTGTGTAGGATAAATTTAGTGGTACTTCATTCGGGGCCACCTTTATCACTTCTATAATTAACAATAATACATTTTATTTATTTGGCGACTATAAGCCATTAACTATATTCAGTTGAATTGAAGTGAGCATTCAGCTGACATGTGTTAGAAACGAGTATTGGGCCTCAATCGTTCAATAACACGCTGTCACCCTGATTGGTGTGGAAATGTTAATACGTCGCGTATTTCGTCAGAGACTGTTGTGTAACGTCGGCAACTAATTAATAAGGTCTATGTGACATGTCATATTTCTTCCTGCCTTCGTTTTGAGCTGTAATGCTGAATTAAACACTAATTTAACGTTTCTGACAGTGTTTAAATGTATTACATACAGCATATAAATGCATATTCCAGTCATTTTCCTCGTTTTTGGTCATATTACGATGATATTTATGGTTATATTGTCATATTTTTAGGAAAAATTTGGTAATTTTTATGCTACCGGGAATTCGCTATATATAGATGACAAGAAATTAAGATACTTATTCACAGAACTGTACTCCTATTACACATTGGAGGATAAAACAAAATTGTCGCTGAACTGGTCAGAATTCACCAGTCAAAAAATAAAGTTTTACATGATCGTCACTCTCTAAACGTTATACTTTCACCCGCGAACGAGCTTTTTCCGTGGCCTCTTGTCAATGCAATGTAGTGCTGGCGGATTTGCAACCGTTTTGAGTCAGAGCACGATGAGGCAGTCACTACAGAGGAAACCGACTTGAAATCTTGCTAGTCTTGAGGTAGAAACGAGTCCACACCATCAGAAACCTCCTCACAGTTAATAATGATAATTCCGTGTGGTCGTAATGGCCTGGTGACAGGGATTCTATCGGTTCCGCATTCCGCCCCTGTCTTAGCCGCCTTAACCTAACCCGGTATTGTTACCAGGTACAGGGGACCTACAGTTTAACGTGGAATCCGAATCATGGAAGCGTACTTCACATTAAACATGATGCTGTGCCAGAGGTGAAGGTCGGGTTAAGGGTCTATGAAAACCCCTGCCCAGACAGGCATTTGAACCGTGGACCTTTCGTTCCTCAGTCAGACACCTTAACCACTGAGCCACCAGAATGCTACTTCACACAGCTACGAAAAATGTATAGTTCTGTACTTGAGTTTAAGAAAGGAAATATAAGAACAGAAATGTTAAACCCCATTGGTTGACGATACCCCATTGTCATTTTTATGATATTATGAATCGTTTCAGCAACATGAAGTATTTTGTTTTTTTTTATTTTTGTCAAGTATTGGGGGAAAATATTGCACATTGCACTACACAGCAGCTATCATATTGTGTTTGCTAGAAATTAATAGTGCTCACAAACAATTTTTTTAAGAAAATTATATGAGTTAATACATAATGTAAGAATAAGAGTTATATTTTGGTATTGTCTTTAGGTTTCATAAAACATGCTAACACTTGCAGTCAAAATTCGAAACATGTCATTAACATCCTGCTCCTAGTTTTGGTGGTAAAAGTTACAATATAAATAGTCCAATTAAATCGCTGGTGATTGTGCAATTTTCTACGGAGGGGAGAATGGGGACTTGTTGGGAGTGGTCATGAAAGCGTTATGAGGCGGTTTAAAATTGGTCTCCGCGGGTGACAAATGGTGCCGTGACGTGCTGGTGGAGTGTCGCCAGGGGCTGAATAATTCGCGGCGGAGGCGAAACGCAGTCATCAATTGTGAAGTACCCACACTGTGTAACCAAAACCACCACTCACAATTACAACATTCCGCGGAACTTTCAGGTTTATCAAATGCGAATTTCGCACAACATTCTTTCTTAGCGACACAAACTTTACTTAAAAAATAATTTGTCAGCACTCATAATTTCTCGCAAACTTAGTGTGTACTTTACATTTTAATCAGATGGTGCGTAAACATTTTGCACCCGTATTATTTTTAGCTGTAAGTCATATCAAGTTTTGGTTCTCGAGAGCGATAGTTTACTTACGTTTAAACTGTACGGGAAAATGTCAGGTAGAAATTAAATGTACATGAAGTCGGAAACTTTGATGTTCAGCAAATGTGAATTAGGCTCGATATTCTTTCTTAGCGACACAAACATTACTAAAAAAAAAATTCAGCACTGATAATTTCTAGCAAACAGGTTGTGTACTTTATATTTTAATCTGATAGTGTATAAACATTTTGCGCCCGTCATATTCGTAGCCGTAAATCATATCAAGTTTTGAATTTTGAGACGTTTAAACTGTACGAGAAATTAAGTGTATACGAAGTCAGATTTAGAATAAAGATGAGATATGATTGATTATAACAATACGGTGGACCATCAATTATTTTATTATTTCAAGAAACTGACAGGCCATCAATCACAACCATAGCAGAATTGATATTTTTGTCAGCATTATAGGCGAGATATTCCATTTCGTTATACATGACTTCCATTTACATTTGTCACTGCAAATTACTGTGTTTAATGACAATGTTGAAATTTTGTAATCTCAAGCATATTTAACATTCTTCATAGTTCCATGAAGTGCTGTAATATGATTGGCTTGTCTATTCACCGTCCTTCCAGAATATTCAAACATAAATAACATGTCACGAATTCTGATACACAAAGTTTGGTCTTAAAGATTTCTAGTGAAGTTTGTTTGGATGTGCAATGTCAAATTTTCTAAAATGAATATCTACGGATATTGTTAAATGTATAGAATTACTATAAAAGGATTCCTGGAATATATAGAGTTTTCAATTCCGAATAACAATCAAGAAACTACGTTGGCAGTCGCTTCACGTGATTCTCCAGTGATTCTAAAACTGCGTCACTTAAAGTACTACGACTTGTGTACAAGACACATAATAATACAGCTCACTTATATAAAAAAATTCTAATGTCGTACAGCTGTACAGTTGATTGCGGAGAATGATAAGAAGAATTTTTCCCCTATCGTGCACGCATGCTCGAAATCCATCTGTGTTATCAGATCGCTAATGTTCCACTGAAATCAGGGTTTTGTGTTTACGAGAATCGATGTGCACCGCGCGTTATATAAATCACCAAACAAGATATAATTGTTCCACGGCAATTTTCGCTGATTCGCGCGCCGAGCTGTTTATGCGATTAGTGTAGAGAAAATTAAAGCATAAAACATGCAATCATCTACTCCGCCACAGCTGAACTCATTTAACTGAAATGGCCTTAATGAATTAAATCGATTAACACACAACCCAATCCTCCATTACCTCGTTCAATGTTTCTCATATTCGCTGGATTTTTTTTCTAGCAATATGTAAATCATAAAACTTATCTGGCAGTCAATTTAACTTTAAAGTTGTAAATTAAAATCAGAATAAGCAAATAAAATTTAGAATAAATTGATTATTTTTAGACCAGTACCATTATGGTGACCAAGATCTAATCATCTACACTAATTCAGATTTCATAAAAGTCTGGTCATTATTGTACCTGCTAGGGAAATAGAAAAATAATCACAAAATGGAAATAATGAACTGCAAATGGCGTAATTCCTGCATACGTGAAAAAACATTTATGTCATATATTCAATAACTAATCAACCGTAAATATAATTCTTAAGAAAATTTCATCGTAAAGAAAAACGTATCACCGTGATCGTAAAAACTTGTTTCACAGATTAATACCACGTAAAAGACACACAGCCGTGCCGCTACTGAAGTACAGTTACTATTAAGTGAAAATACGAGAGCGAATCAAAAAGTAAGTTACACTTAAAAATTATGGCCATTTATGAAACCACCTGCACTTAGGCAACACGGTTATGACAAAATACAGTGTAAGATCACTTTTCCACATAGTCCCCAAGAGACTGTAAATATTTCTCGGAACGATCAACCAACTTTACGATTACGATATGTGGAAATCACTTCCAGCGCTATGTAACCACCTGGATACAGTTGCTTTGACCTCATCATCATTTCGGAAACGTTGAACCGGTTGCGTAAGGCAATTAAAGAAAAGAGGGAGGAAAATTGAGCGCCGGTGTGATTTTGTTGCACGATAACGCAACACCTCACACAATCCACGTCGGAACTGCTGCAGCGATTCAAGTGGGAGGTATGGCAACACCTCCATACAGTCCAGATTATGCGATTATCACGTGTTCGGTAAGCTGAAAAGGATCTCCGTGGACGACGATTCCGAAACGATGAGGAGGTGAAATAAGCTGTCTCCAGGTGGTTACATAGCGCTGGAGGAGATTTTTACATCTACATATATACTCTGCAATTCACAAAATTGTGAGTGGCAGAGGGTGCACAGCACCAAAGCTAATCTCTTTGCTGTGCATTCCAATCCCTAATGGTACGAGGGAAAAAAGAATTCATATAAGAATCAGTCCGGCACCTTATTTCTCTAATTTTATCTTTCCTATCCTTCCGACTCAAATAGGTTGGTGGAAGAAGTATTTCACTACACTCAAAAGTGAAAGTGGGAGTACGCATGTTTACTAATAAGTTTAAACGAAACGTGTGTCGTCTATCTACCAGAGACTCCCAACCTAGTCTACTAATCAGTTCTGTGACGCTTTCATAAGGACTGTAGCAAGCGGTCGCGAATCGAGCGGCTCTACTCTGTACTTTCTCTATACTTCTGATCAACCCCTTACGAAACGGATCCCAAATGGCACAACAATAATCGAAATGTGGACGCACAAGAGATTTGTACGCTATCTCCTTTGTTTGTTCATTACAATTTTTCAAGATTCGACGTATTTGCTCTACCTACTAACGAATTAATGTGTATGTCCCATTCCATGTTCCTTTGTACTGTTACTCCCAAATATTTCATAGAATCGACCATATCAATAACTGTATTGTTTAACTCGTATTTCTGAACAATTGGATTCTTTTTGTTAGTTATGCTCATTGTCTTGCACTTTTTACAATTGAGAGTAAGTTGTCACTCAGCGCACCATGCCATAATAACATCCAGATCCCGCTGAATTTCTAAGCAATCGGCAAAATTTCTTAGTTCCCTATAAATAACCGCATCATCAGCAAACAATCTAAAAAGGCTTTTCACTTTGTCTCAGAGATCGTTTATAAAAATTAAGAAAAGAAGTATCCGGAGTCGAAAAGTTGGTTGACCGTTCAGAGAAATGTTTACAGTCTTGGGGACTATGTGGAAACGTGAACTTACATTGTATGTTGTCATAGCCGTTTTGCCTATGAATAGGTGGTTTCATAAATGGCCATAACTTGAAGTGTAACTTACTTTTTTATTCTCCCTAGTAAATAAAAACAAAATTAACAGTCACGTGGTTGCGTCAGCTGTGTGCAGTTTGGTCTCGACTCATTATTTTAGGAATCCGCTACTCAACTGCGTTTTATTCCGGCTGCCTCCGTAATAGGTTGAAACTAGGAGTGCCTGCTGATGACTGACGAATGGAAGCGTCCTGGCTGCTGTAAGCGCGCGTTTCGGAAACTCCGATAGCAGAGCGTAGGCACACGCGACACTCAATTTGCGAGCGAGATTGGCCCGGCTCAATCTGCCGCCATCCTAATAACTGTTTATTTCGCCAGGTGTACAACTCCAATACGGCACACACAACACCAGTCCAACATACTCCCGACACAACATCATCTGAATGAATGACTCGACAAACAGTATTATGTTACCACATTATAACAGCCCTGAGACCAAGCCTCTTAATGAAATGTTATTTTAAAAAAAACATGTATAGCAAGATTAACTAGGGACTTGTATATTTTTCATGTAATTAATTGGAAATTAAATCAACATTGTTTTATGAAGAGAAACTACGTAAATTCAATGTAATATGCTTAATTGTATATTTTACGTGAAACATTAATTAAAAGTTTGCAGTTGTAAGTACTGAAATGAGCTGCAATGTTTGGAGGACATTTTGGGAAGGTTTGGACTGATTTTTGTTGACAATTTTGTGTGTAAATGCATGTAAACAGTATTAACTTTCATTTGAAGATGTTTTCTAATGCTTGCGAGTGATTTTGTAGAATTTGTAATTATTTTTGAGTGGATTTAATTGTTAAAGTATTGTTATAATTCGCGAAACGTCGGTCGAAATCTATCAATTGTTCTGGATGTTTCTAAAGTGTCTATTTAAGCTCGCATAGTTAATTGCAAGGTAGTTGAAAGTTAGTGGTCAGTCGTTGTCAGACTGTTCAATCGCTGGAACTTTTTGTGTATGTTTGTACATAGTATCTTTGGATCGAGACGATGCCTGTTGTGTAATGTTATTATAAAGCGCACGGGAAAATAAACCTAAGTGGAAAGTGATTCGTCGGTGTTGTTAATTCAAGCAACTAAATGCTTATCGTGGCTTCCGTGACAAGAGTGAACAGCAAGAGATAGTAATTACGAAATACCTGTCAACACATACTCACATGCTGGTTACTTGTGTGTGTCAAATGAAAAATAACTAACTTTAACTTCATTAAATACATTAATGTTTCTGTAAAACGCCAGAAAGCTGAAATTGTACAGAACCACAGATATCAAAAGTCAAAGAAGTTCCAAACACTAACGAAATACAGATATGACAGCGATTTTTTTTAGAAACGGAATAGCTTTATACCAGGTGGTACATACAGTGTCAGCAAAACATTCACTAACAAGATGCAAGGAAGTGTCATCCGCCTCGATTTAGGCTTCAGGACGACCATCGTTTGACATTTCTGCTGAAGGTCTCTGCAAGAATCAACCTCCACTGCCTCGGCGTCCCGTGTCTTCTACACCTGTCCATTCAACACGTACAGATTATTCTTCCCTTTTCTTTACTCCACAGCGCTAACATCAGCGTTCTTCCCAGTTTCATGCCCATAACGCGACACACCCTTTGCAACTGTTTCTTCTACTACATAACCCCCTCGATGTTTCCATATTTTCTGATTTTCCCCTTAACCACGACGTTTCCTCTGTCCACAGTTTGTTCAAGTCTCTTTTGGCCCACATTTTCGAGCCAGGTGTCAATACTGACTGCTGCGAGAACACACTAAATAGCAAAATTTTGACTTCCTCACTTATGTGACACCTCGAGACAATATCCTTACTCAGATAACACAGTTGTCCAGGCTATCTTATTTCATCTTCCATTGTGACGAATGGGTATAATTTTAAGCTATCATAGCATAGCATGTTCAGACGAAGTAACTTTCTCATGCCCATGGAAACAGTTAAAATAATTCCTAGATAATTGCTAGGTGGACGCCCAATGCGTGAGAAGCCGTTCTGCCTCCCTGCCTACTGTAAGGTACTTACGAAGGCGTAACGAGCCAATGACGGGCTAACTACTTGCTAGACACGCGACGGACAGCCAGTGGTAACTAGTTTGTCCCCTCCTGGCACATCGTCTCAGAGCGCAGTTCTACACAGACCCTCAGGAAGTCGTTCATCGCCACGATGGAAGAAACACCCAGGTTTCATGTACATGTACCAGGTACAGGCTTAATTCATTATATCATTCTTTGTCGGCTTGGGAAATATACGTGAAGTGACTAGATTTTCATTAGTAATGTTGTTGAATTGAATCAGAGTTATTTTCAAACAGTATTCTCATGAGTTTCATATGTCTGTCTGTGTACCCCATTCCAGTGAGTTGCTTAATCTTCCCACTCCTATTTCATTTGTTAACACTGAGTTACTGCTCATTCACTAGTTATAAGTAGGAGTGTACTATCTTCGATCGCATATCTCAGGTAAGACGAATCTGGGAGTGATCGATCGAAGCTACTGAACAACTTAAGGAGCGATGTAATATTCTGCGCTGTGTTTCAGTACAAAAGACACGAGAACAACGGATATCAGATCAGCTCTAGAAGTTAAAGACGTCTCGGATAAAACAGCTTCCTTGTATTAGCCGTCAGTCAGCTCGACCATTTCAGGCAGCACTCCACAGTACTTGTCATTGTTCGATTCAGTTGCTCTGGAGTTTTCTGCGCCCTTCCACAAGGTCAGACCACTTGCGATACGAGAGTGGCGTGTTGACCTTTTAACGAACCTTGCAGCAGCGAAACATTTCGTTTCCCGTGGTCTCTCGCTTGAGTTACGTATTGTGAGCACCAGATGCGGTGCTATTCTGGTTCCGGCTATCTCCTCCGAGAGCAAGGTAGTCTGCGTCAGTCACGCCGGCCAGATTTAGTCCAACTAGTGATCGCCCAGCGATCGAAATTCGACCGTAATTCATTAAGTTGTTTAGTGTCTTTCATGAAACATTAATAATCTAGTAATTCTCTGCATCACCTATAAAATTAAAACGATACACTCCACGCGTGACTGTATGCTAAATTTTAGCTTCTAATCTAACCATAGCAAATGATGAAATGTATTTATCGATGGTTCATTTAGGCCGGAAATCTGCTTTAGCTTTATGAAACATGCGCATTTAAATGTATCTATCAAAATAATTTCGTTATTTTGTGTGTTCGCTGTTTAAATTTGGTCTATTATCATTTTGAATTTCACGCAAATAAGTATTCCTTATTTCTTGTATCTCTCTCTGTCTCTAATGAAATTAATGAAATTAAAAAATCAAATGACACTTAACCAAAGTTTAACATTTTAAATAATCAAATGACCATATAGTATCTGCAGAATCGCTACATTCCTTTTCAAAGTATTCCTTTCATAAATTCAAAAATTAATTTCTACATTATCCGAGTCTTTCGTTTTACCAAAGACCACAGAGTGTCTCAATGCGGGGAATGGCAGAATTTTTTCTTCTGGTCCAGGTCGTATTTCAACCTAACTACGTCAAATTTGAGACACGATATCTCGAGAACCAAGCGAGATATCAAAAAATTTTATTCTTTATTTTCGATTTGTTTGGTCGAGTTCTATAAGAATCAATCATCATATTGTGGCGCCACGGTAATGATAGAATCCCCCGGGTAATTCACGTAACAACGTTGCCTCCGATCCTATTTCACGGGCACACACACGTTCGCAAATTAATTTTTTATTTTAATAATCTGTTTGTAGTATGTATTAAGTACGCTTATTATATTTTTGGGTGGGGTGGGACATTCTCCACCAGTGAAAAACTGTTACTGACCTGTTGAAATTTGAATTAACTGTTTCCTTATAGTGTCCTCTTCACGTTTAGCACTCTCCTTTTCCGGAAAAGTCACCACGAATTAAATTAAAAATGCCGAAATATGGGATGCTTCGCAACCGCGAAATGTTAGCAGCACTGTAAAAATGACACAAAAATTATCGGTTTTGTTATAGTGATCATGGTTAGGTTGAAATTCGGCCTGGACCAAGAGTAAAAAGTTTACGGGAAATTCGTTCTGCGCAGCCCATGTCGCAAACCAGAGACAAACTGCGCA
This sequence comes from Vandiemenella viatica, assembly GCA_031002005.1. NCBI lineage: Eukaryota > Metazoa > Arthropoda > Insecta > Orthoptera > Morabidae > Vandiemenella > Vandiemenella viatica. The sequence goes on from JARYHS010011408.1 coordinate 187,522,064, forward strand.
TTTGTTTACAACTGAAGCAATCGATTATCTCTGACTGCTTATATCGATTCCAAGGTTTGTAAAATATAATATATATAAATTTAGCTTTCTGTGTTTCTTTAAGTTCCTCCGTTCCCCCAATATTCTGGCCGCTAGCTAAGCTATCTACCAGCCCTCGAAGTATTGCTTCTTGCTTCTGTATAAGTTCAGAGATTAATTTCGATTGCTTTGTTTCACCAAAGAAGATAAAGTAAGGCCGCTAGATGCGCCATCTACCAGCCGTCTGAGCGAACTACGTAGGGGAGCGAACGTTTATTTTACTTAATTTAATGTATTGTAACGCATATTATACGTAGATTTTAGCTTCCTTCACTTCTTCTCCATATAATCTTTAACTATGCCAAATCCACACTTCTCCGTGCGCGCAATATTCTTAAAAATGTAACATAAGTTTTCGCTTAGCGTATTAATATATAGATACACGCGCGGATCCGCCACGCTCGAACGGAATCACAGCAGCGACGATTGTCAGCGACTGTACACTTTGTGTTCCATCAACATGTATAACACACAACAGAGGTCAGAATCTTATTCCATTTACTGCACTGCGTCCACTTGAATGAATCCCGCTGTGCCTGAAGACTGAACTCACCTCTATGGCTCGGCACACTTCGGCGAATCTCGACAACGCCCGAAGTGTTTATTACACTGATTGCCACCACTGCGCCGCTTGGCTAACCAGGAAATTTCAAACAAATAACTACATTTGATTTTATTTGCGCTTATGTTAAAACGAAGTGTAAATTTCAAATAAGTAACCGAATTTTATTTTATTTTATTAATTTTATTTTATTTACTTACGTTGTTAAAAGAAAATGCACATGCCATTGTCTGTTGTGTATCAGAGATATAAATTATCATAATTCGAGGCACAGATACAAAAATTTTATAATGTGACGTTCGCTTAAATTTACATGTTGCTTTTCGTTTACTTAAAGAATAGGGGCATGCGATGTTTACGGTGTATTAGCTGCAGTAGTTACAGAAAACAAGTGCCAACATAACCTAAAAAAAATTTGACAGAAAAAAGTGGGAAGTTTATTAAAATTCAGAGAGAGCTTAATCCAAACGTAGGTAATCATGAAATGTATGAATCAAATACTGCTGGTTACTCGTTTTTGAAATTATACTTCAGTTAGAAACTTTTTCATAACAAAAACATTTCTAACATTATAAATCAAATGCAGTTATTTAGAAACGCCGTCGCTAAATATTCCAAGAATCAAATCAGAGAAAGTTTACTCGCATCACAAAAAAAAAGATAATAATTAATCGTTATTCGTTTTTCCCTAGAAGAAAATTACAGAGAAAATTCTTACTACCACCCGGCATTTTTTACGGTCGTCTAAACTAGTCTGACCGAGCGTGGTGGTGTAACGGCAAGCGTTCTGGCCTCGCATTCGGGAGAACGGCGGTTCGAATCCCCGTCCGGGCATCCAGATTTGGGTTTTCCATGGTTTCCCAAATCACTCCAGGCAAATGCCGGGATGCTTCCTTCAAAAGGCCATGGCCGAATTCCTTCCCATTCCTTGCCCCCCATCCTTTCCCGTCTCTAAAGACCTCGCTGTTAGAGAGACGTTAAGCAGATAAAAAAAACTAGTCTGATATATTGAGGTATGTTTTATATTTGTAACATCGTGCCATATAAGCCATTTAACGACTGTTACCCATAGTCGATGCCACCTTAACACCCCAGTAAGACTTCACGCTTTACTTTCGTAGACCCACGTTTGCATCACTATTACAAGTGGGTAGCGGAGGGTGCGTTGCATCTATCCTGTTCACACGGAAGAGGCGCTCGTGGACTATTTTAAGGAATCATCCCGGCATTCGCCTGGAGTGATTTGGCGAAACCATGGAAAACCCAAATCTGGATGCCCGGACGGGGATTCGAACCGGCGTCCTCCCGAATACGAGGCCAGGGGTTAACCACTCACCCACCGCGCTACTACTACCAGCAGAGATGAAGACAGACACCATGCGGCCGAGATGAAGTTCCTGAGATCAACGGTACAGAAAACCAGAAGAGACAAGATCAGGAATGAAATGATCAGCAAAAAAAAATTGCCAAAACAAGATTGCGATGGCTGGGACATATCAAGCGGATGAACCCAACAAGAACAGCGAGGATATGGCTCGAAAAAGAAATGAAGGGTAAAACCCAAGAGGCTGGCCCAGAAGGAGATGGATTGACCTCGTAAAACTGGACCTACAGGAGAAAGGTGCACCATGGTCTAGAATCCAAGAAGAGAAAACATACTTTTATATCGGTCGTTGCGACCATTTTAGCCAGCTACAATTTGTTTATGTTCCAACTGCAGTATCAGGGCTTCATTATGATATTGTTGACACTACAATGAGGACAGCACAAGACGAACACAACACTTAATTAAAACCACCCATGCCCGAGGCCCGACTCGAACCGGCGACCCCTGCAACGCGAGGCCAGCGCGCTAGCCACTACACTGCCAGGACCGGCAGAAAACATACTTGGAAAGACAAAAGTGGCTAGCGCTCTTACACCTCATCCGGTAAAGTGGACTCGGAAGAAGAAGATGACTATGACTTAGCTACAAAAAAAAAAAAAAACAACCATTAATACTACAGACGCGGAGTTTGTAATTAGCTGATACCAACTTGTATCTATGTCAACATGTTTCGTAGCATAGTTTCTACAAAATGCTGAAACTGTACCCCCCAGAAATGGATACGAAGAGTCGGTGCTCCGTTTTAGTTTTTTAACTGGCTGGTTGTTAGCTGGGGGCTGTGCTTCTGGTGGCGGCGCAACAAAGCGCAGCACCTGGTTTGGATAAGCACATCATACAGCCGACCGCCGCCATTCATGAGTCCAGGTACACGCATTAGCGGCTAATCACTCTCTCTATCCACTGACAGTCATAATGCCGCTGCGGCTTATGAGGTCTGTGCGGTAACACAGCGGCCGCACAGCGCAAATAAAACAGCCTCGCATTTCCAAAATCCTAAACTCTACTGGACATAACACTCTCAATTAAAAAAAAAAAGAACTGTACACCTTATCAGAGAATTATGAGCATTAGTTTGATTGAATACATGACTAATTGTGAAGTTATACAGCGAAATACAAACTACATAAAAAGACTGTGTGTCTAACTCCAGTTTATTGTTTATTTATTATTTTGGTATAAACGTTTCTTCTCCCATTTTTATTATCTGCTTTAACTGTTTCCACCTCGACTGCACCGTACTTGCGCTTTCTTTCCATATACTGAACCTTCCCTGAAATAACTCTTCAGTTGTGTAATACGTACACACTTTTCCTTTAAATGTGGCCGCCGTATGTCCCTATTTTTGCACAGTTTGGCACCACAGCATGTACATGACGTCACAGGAAACTGCAGCGATTCTCTCGACACCTCCCATGACGGCAATCTATTGGTGGATGTTGAACAAGGACCTTTTCAGAGGATTCGTTTCGTAAACCTGATACTCATGTTTGGAAAGTTACTTATAAGATTGGTTTAACGCGTAGCAAATAGGAGAAAGGTTGTTACATTTTATTCAGATTTATCGCCTATACGCTAAAGGAACGTTTATTCCCTTTTTTTTATAATTTCTTTACTTATTTCCGCTTTTCGTATTATCTCTAAATCTATAAATGGACCAACCAAAGGATAGGCAAGTCACGAATCATTAAAATCTTAATTTTTGGTTGATATGCAAGCGGTCATAAGGATATAAACGTAAAAATTCTCGAAGCCTCAAGATTCAGATGTACCTACTTCAAGTTTGGCCACAGGTTTACTAAATTATCCATTAAATTTATCTGTAGATCCACAATATTATCGAGGTGACTAGTTTTTGTGAAAGAGGTGGGATGCAATCGGCTGCAAGAATATTTTTTTCAGGAAAAGAATCCGGTATCGATGTTATCAAACTGCTAGAACTGTGAGCCTATTTTTTTAGGTGGGGGGAGGGAGCATATGTCAGAATACGGAGCTCTCTACAACGTGAGCCAATCTATAATATCCTTTGGTCAGTCACGATCTATTCTATTTGGTCTTAACTTTTTCTTTACGTAACAGCGCAGAATCATACAGTAAGAAGATTATTCAAAGGTATCAGTTTACATTTCTCAGAAACTAAACACAACAAGCAATTGATCGATACACATTTACTCTCTCAGTAAGGCGACTTTTTCTAACATAATGTGTGTGAAAAAAATTACTGACCCAGGACAGATACCCTACACCAGGGTTTCTGAAACTCATACTAGTTCCACGTACCCCTATAAAATTTCCCAAACAATGGCGAACCCCCTTAAAAAAAAAACTAGTTTCTTATTTTTTTTTTTTTTTTTTAAATGACTTTTGTCTAAAAAAGATAATATAGTCACAAAGACCAATACATCATTAATTAATTTGATGGATGGGCTTGTTTCTTATTTTAGGAGCAATTTTGCTCATTTTCAGTCTCAGTTCACCATATTGCGTTTTGCATTCCCGAAATACCCAGTAAGCCGCCATAACGTAACGTTCAAATGGCGAACTCCTAGGGGTTCCCGTACCCCACTTTGAGAAACCCTTCACAACACGACAGAATGTGGTTTGTCGGGTCTTCAGACTATTCTTCAAATGTGAAGATAATTTCGAGAACGGACAGTTTCGATGCAAACAATCAATTTATATTTACCAATTCAGTAACTGTAAACAGCGTTACTGAGTGTTACTGTTCTCTGCTTATGGTTTTACACCTCGTACACGCAAGGTCGTTAGAGGCGAGAGATGGCAATTCGGCCGTGGCCTTTGGAAGTAACGATTCCTGCAATCACCTACATTGATTTCTGGAAGCCGTTGAAAGGGAAAATCTGGATGGCCTGACGGGAATTCGAACCCGCGTCCTGCGAAGCGTAAGGCCAAAGCGTTGCCGCCCAGCTACCATTCTCAGTCGCTGCAGCCGGACATGATCAGTCAGTTCGTTTAAACACTTGTGCTGAAATTAAGATCGCTTTCCAATTTGGAATACGTCTTAGGAAGTAAGTCGTAAGTTCCCTCCGCATTCTACTGTGTGCTGGCCGCTAAAAGGATTGCATTAACACGTGCTCCCTCGAATCAGGAAGACGCGGTTTCGATCAATTATGCGTACAGATAGATTTGTGATTTTCAAAATTTTCTGATATTATTTCAGTACTAAAGGCCATGGCCATGGCCGAATCAATTCCGATTCCTTGCCTAATCCCTACCTGATCTAACATCTTCTTCGCTGAAAACATAAAATCTGGTTCGAGTCTCGATAATGAATAAATTGACAGTGGTTGCCTTGCACTAGCCTAGAATTCATAAACGCCAGATTTGGCTGTTGACTGAAGGCTTCTTATGACTCTGTTTAAAGTGATCAGTCCGTAGGATAGAGACGTTCACTGCGAGATCCCTGTACGTCTTTCGGAAGAGTAGACCAGAATCGCTTGGCACAGTCCTTTACTCCCACACTTACAAATGTGTAAAACGTAAACCTCACGATAGATGTTTAGCATACTGACCTACACACATGTAATAATAACTAGGTGATAGCCCGTGGCCTGTCACAAGCCTAGAAAGTTCCCGTTTTTAAGGTCAAAGGTCGCGAATGGTTGACCTGATCCGACTGAAATACGAAGGCTGGAAACAAGGAACGGGATGGAATCGGCCATGGCCTTTTAAAGGAAGCATCTCGACATTCGCCTGGAGTGATTTGGGGAAACCATGTAAAACCAAAATCAGGATGCCAGGACAGTGATTCGAACCACTCCCGAATGCGAGGCCAGAGCGTTAACCGCTCACACACCACGCTCGGTCTAAATTTTAAGAGTTTGTATTTAGTTTGAAGGGAGACTGACACCGAGCTGATTGCATAAAACACGAAGACAAGGAAACCTGCTGCCCTACTTCTGTTTGCGGTCGACTACAACAACAATCTCGGGCCTATCGTAGGGAAAAAAAAAAAACATCTTCTTACCATTATATGAAATCGGAAAATGGTTTAAAATTATAAGGAACTGTAAAACCTAAACAGAGTTTTGCGTTTGCACCTCGACTACTAGGTAGTTTGAGTTATTTTAAGTTACGAAAATATCGAAAGTGTGTATACATGAAGATACGTTGGCTGCAGTATGCACTTGAAATGAATGCTAAGGAGTCATGAGGAAATTGGGAAAGCCACGTGGTTAGGATGAAAGACTACTCCACGGAAAATACGTGGGAGTAATTTCAGGGGAAAGAGAAGCGGGAAGCTATACTGAGGAATGGCACAAATTACGGAAAATCCTTAATGAGGACTGGCTCGAAGCTGCAAGCACTCCACAATAAAGTGTAAAAGCTGGCAATTGCTTGGCCCAAGCGACGGATAAGTAAGTAATTAATCCGAAAGTTGAATAACCTCCTGTTGAGACGAGACTGGCACGGTCGACTGGTCAGTGAACCTTGAGAATCCATTAGCAGGCGCCAGTCTTCATATTCATCGCAGACTACGGCCTCCGACCTTCGCGAAGGAACTGCCGAGTGAGACGACAGAGTCGTGAATATTAACGCCAGCGCACGACCCTCTGCTCGAGCAGGAATACTGTCAAAAGTCGCCGACTGATATGCAACACACAGTATACGAGGGTGATCAGAAATCTTCTTGCTTTTGGCTATACACCATTTTTGCGTGTGATTGGTAAATAATTTTACTGACTGTCGTAAGAAACTTTTTGTTTGTACATAGTAATTTACTTATATCAATGAATGAAAATTGTTTACTGTTAGTAATTAATTGTTTCGTTCAAATCGCCACAACGAGCTGACGAAGTTACTATTAAACTACATCAACTTACTATAAAGATATTCATCAATAAAGGCACACTGCTTCGAAGTGTCAGCGTGGACACTTTGCTGTGTCAGCTTTTCTCGCGGTTTCCTTACACGAAGTGATTTACATCTCCTTAGGTTTACGTGAGTTAAATATTATAGAAAGCAGAATAGCACTAGCAAAAAGATCCTTCATGAAAAAGAGAAATCTTTTATTCTCAAATATTGATCTAGGAATTAGAAAGAACTTTCTAAAACTCTATGTGTGAGCAGAGCACTTTATGGTAGCGAAACATGGACTTAAGGAATACCGGAAAGAAAGAAAATTGAAGCATTTGAAATGTGCTGCTACAGAAGAATGCTGAAAATTAAGTAGACAGACAAAGTTAGAAATGAACGAGAGTTAGAAATGATGGAAAAGAAGTTTATGAAAGAAGCTTACAGAAAGAAGAGACAGGCTGGTAGGTCATATTTTGAGACATGCTGGATTGATTAATTTGCTGGTGGAGGGAACAGTCGAAGGTAGGAACTGTAGAGGAAGACACAGATTAGAATATATCAAGCAGATAATTGAGGACGTGGGTTGTAAGGGATATGTAAAGATGAAGAGGTTGGCACAAGATAGGAGGGGATGGAGGAATGCATCAAGCCAGTCGAAAGACTGATGACAGAAAAATTTTTTTATCGAATTGTTAGTGTCCAGACCAGTGACCTGTGATCATTCATTTTAACCTGCGCTGTCTGTGTGTATTGCCGTTAAACTATTTCCGTGAATGCACACTTTCAACCTTCCCCCAACTCGAAGTGCCTAGCGGTCGAAGTTCCAATGCACATTTGTCCTCGAGTTGCTGCCGTTGGGACATTGAAATGGCAGACATCTTTTGAGAAGTGTTAATTTATTTCACACATGAATTATTATCTTCTCTTGGAACATAATCTCCAGGACGGTTACCAGGTAACACATCACGCGTTAACGAGCTGCTCACATTTTGCACTGGCTGTTACTCGCTAGTTTCAATCTGAGCTAGAAGCAGACGCGGTACGAGCGAATCCAAACTCACTGTTTAACTTCATGCGCGACTGTAATTTTGTAACGATGGTGGCTACATGCAAAAACCATCGCGCTGTTCTTTGCCGCAGTCTTCCATTTGTAAATAGGAGCGCGGCAGATTTTTTTTAACTTACATCTTTACGCCACTTCGACGTCGGGGTCAATAGAGGTGGGATGAGACTGGGGACATAGCACGGGAAGGAATTCGGTCATGGCCTTTTGAAGGAAGCATTCCGGAATTCACCTGGAGTGATTTGGGTAAACCATGGAAAACCCAAATCTGGATGGGATGCCCAGACGAGTATTCGAACCGCCGTCCTCCCGAATGCGAGGCCAGATCGTTAACCACTCATCCACCATGCTCGATGAACAGTGTAGTGTGTTGCCACACTACATCTTATATATATATAAAAATCTCGCGTCACTATGTTTGTCCGAGATAAACTCCGACACTACTTAACCGATTTGATTAAATTTGGCCTACTGTGTGTAATTTGGTCCAATTCAAAAAATAGGATAGTTTTTATCCTGATTATTGACCTCAATATTTATTATTGCTGGTCGAAATATATTTACTTGAAGCTGGAAGCGTCGCCTGCATGGAGAGACAGATGGGACAAAGTATACAATAGGCTAATGGTAGTTAACGCATTCTGGAATGTGACCTTGGGAGAGTAGCCCTCCCTAAAGGAACGCAGCGTGCTTCCGCTAGGGTGACGCGGTGGGGGTGGTACAGTGGATTGCGAGCTGTGTGGTGGGTGCGTGGCCAGCCTGCAGAAAGAGACGTGCGACGACTAACGCCGGTGTGATGGTTGTTCTTGTGTTCCATGTCGTTATCCGAGTGAGGACGTGGGTCTCCGACGCCCAGTAGGAAATGGAATCATCGCGTCGGACGACTGCGGGCAGCAGACTCGGCGCATCCTGCTTATAGTACACCACCGATATGGTGATCACCGCAAATTATAATCATATTGATCAACCCGGTGTCACCCTAGATAAAACCTCATTGCCCCGCTGAGTTTAACCAAAGGACATATAGAAAACCCTGAGTACTGATGTAAAATGAAACCCATTGTTGGATTTCAAGATGTTTGTTTAATTGTGTCATACTATTGTTAATACTATTTGATGATGAATAATTTTGTAATTAATGTCAAACGTAGGTACAACAATGTTGTTAATGTGCAAAGCAACATACCGATTCCTCATATCAGCAACTTCAATCATTATTTTTATTTTTTTATCTGCTTAACGTCTCTCTAACAGCGAGGTCTTTAGAGACGGGAGAGGATGTGGGGCAATGAATGGGAAGGAATTCGGCCATGGTCTTTTGAAGGAAACATCCCGGCATTTGCCTGGAGTGATTTGGGAAACCATGGAAAACCCAAATCTGGATGCCCGGACGGGGATTCGAACCGCCGTCCTCCCGAATGCGAGGCCAGAACCCTAGCCGTTACACCACCACCCTCTGTCAATCATTAATAATATTTTTATTTATAATTTATTCAAACTAAATTAATTTATTTCATAAGGAGAGAGTACACCTCAGCAGTAAGACTATGGCCTCGCATTCGGGAGGACGCCGGTTCGAGTCACTGTCTGGTAATCAAAAGTTGAGTTTTACCTTGCTTGTCGAAATCATTCCAGGCGAATGGCGGTTACTACAAAATCCATCGCCGAAATCCTAGCCCCATGCCTTTGCCATCGCTAACGACATCGACGTCTACGAAGCGTAAATACATTCATCAGGACTGCTATGAATGGATCAGAGACGAAGTAAGGGAGACGGTGAAAACCGGTGGCAGCCCATTCAGGTATATTTTTCCGAAAGAAACCTACGGGCCGCCAACCTTAACGTCCCCATCAAACGGAGGGTTCGTCATCAACAGTGCCTTGTACCTTCACTCCATACGCACTGCGGAGAGGTTTACGATTTAACCCAGGACTCTGGTGCACAATCTGGTGATTAGGAATAGTGCACCACCACCTCTGCTACTCTGCCAGCCAAGTTCACCACCAGAAGTGGAACCAGCTAAACCCGTGACAGCGCTGGACACAATCACAGTGCCACAACCAACTGAGACCACGGGGCGAACATTTCCTTTAATGCGATATTCGTAGATGATAATTGACTGGAAATTGTCACAGACAGCAGGCTGTAGTTTACATTTCACTCACTTTTTGTAATCCATTGGCGATGTGTACGGTCTGTAGTGCGATCCAGGGGCGCAGAATGAATCGCGGTTCTTACTTACTGTCTAATGCTAATCCTATTTTTCAGTATTTTCTTGTACGTAATGGTACACCATAAATTGAGCTCGCTTTTATAGAGTTGCAGGTATGAAATTTTTATATATTGATCTCTTTTCCATGTTACCTCATCACTTCGGTGACGAATTTTAAATGGCTGTTCACTTGAGAAGAAGGTCTGACAATTCGTACAATGCTGTTGCCACCATGCTCGTGTAGCAATTGGGTGATTTGTAATTGAACTGTTGGCGAGTCGCAAACTTGGGTGGCGTTTCCTTGTCAGCTGGTGCGGACAGCACAAAGGTACGCCCGTCAACACGGCGGCCGACGAAAGGGCCTATTTCCGACGACGCCTTCAGCTGCCAAGTGGATGAACGAGTTTCATACCGGACCACTGCAGTCCTACTAATACTTCAAACTGCACGCACCCACTAGTTTCGTTCGTTGCCTCTTCCAATGGTGCATTTGGTTTGGTGGATATTAAGAGGAACTACTTATGTGGAAATAAAAGATAAAATAGGCCCATCACTTACCAAAGCTGAGGGAAGGGAGGCTGCTGCGAAAAAACAAAAAAGCACTCTGTCAACACAAACACACACATTATTTCAAGCGTAGGCCTTCTTCGTGAAAGTAGCAAACCGACACACCTGGCAGCGGTCGTCCCAGGTGGGATCAATGGAGCGAGTGCTGACGTAACCGTAAGGAACAATTTCTATCTTCACTAGTAAGGGTTATGCTACGTATATTTTTGTATTTATGGAATGTTTTTTGTCGCCACAGCCTTCGATCCTTCACCTTTGGTAAGTGATGGGTTATCTTATCTTTTCCTGCAAACGTAATGTCAGGGGAAGGACCTTAAACGTATAAAATTGTATTGTTTGTTTTTTACTATTGCTATTACTTTTATTATTGCTCCGTGGTTCACTAAAAGTGGATGGCGGAGGGTGCGTTGCACCTATCCTAATGTGTAAGGCATAGGAAGGGGTACTCGGGATATGGGAGGAGGCGCCCATGGGATATTTTGAGGAACCATCCCGGCATTGACCTGGACTGATCTGGGAAAACCATGGAAAATCCAGATCAGGATGGTCGGAGCGGTTTATCGAGATCTGCCCATATAGGATTCTAAGTTTCTTCCTATTATATTCCCTAATCGCTCACGGAAAAAAGAGTATAGAAAATAATCAATTCTGGCCCTGATTTCTCTCATCGTATTGTCTCGGCCATTCCCAGATATGAATATAGCTAGTAGTAATATGTGTTTGCTGTCATCCTGAAAAAAAGTCAGTCGTGAAATTTTCAATTAGCTTCCGCCGAGAGAAACGCCTTTGGTTTTCCATATCTTCCCAACCCAACTCTTTAACATCATATTTACACTATTTAAATAGACCCTATTAAACAGGAAAAAGAATGTTAATCGGTTATTTTGACTGTTACGAAAGAAATGGTGTAAAAGAAGAATAGTAAATATCCGCTCCAAGTGAATGAATTTCTGTGTGTGGTGTTCTTTGATTCAGAGGAGGCAGTGAAAACATTCTCTCTGGTGAAAGAAAACTGAGCGGGAAAAACGGTATTGTTGGGACAGGATTTATCAAGATTTTGAATATTGTGTCGTTCTGTTCGTCCTTAAAATGTTGTAGAAGAATTTCTTGACGAAGATCAATAAATAAAGTCAAGAAGAACGCATATTTTCTTTGGAAAAGTTGTACTGCCTCATTTCTTAACTAATAGTAAATCTGCTTTCTTTCAGTGTAGAAATTATAAAGGACTACGAAAACAAAAGTGAAAACTCCAGACTTGAATATTCAGGAATAAGTCAGGTAAAACAAGGGGAATCCTGATATTATACAAAGTAAGAACTATGCTTCTACTTATCCCTAGGAGAAGGCACGGAGGTTCCATCATAACGACTCTTCCTTTCTCTCATATTCTTACCGAATCTAGCGCTTAATTTTCTCTCGCCTTCTCCTTAATGTTTCTTTCCTTCTCATTCGCAATGGATGCCCAAGACTGCTTTCTTCCCATGACTGAATCATCCGCTTTCTAACAATCCTTAGAAGCTGCTTAGTCGAAATAATAGACTTCATGCCATGAGACAGAATAACGAGTTTGGAGCTCGAACGCGGCAACCTATCGCACTTCAAAGAGCGCGACAACTCTTAATTTTTGCTTGAAGGGTCTACGCATCTGACTGAGGGCCACAGCGAGGAGATCAAAGGCTTCAGCCGCCTGTCTCTCACTTAAATAGCGCCACTAACAGCCTACTGGCACGGGCAGAATAGCCAAGGTAATCATACTTACTGGCGCCAGCACACTAAGCTATCGTCAATTTTTAATGTTCCATGGACAAGCTCCTTCACAGAAAGCCAGCAAAACATGAACTTCTTCTGAGTACCGGGCCCTACCACCAGTTAGGACGCTGAAAACAACGCGGAGAATCTACCACTACTAGTTCCACTATTCATACAGATCTCTACGATCTCGGAAATACGAAGTGTACCGAGGTCTTTAGAATCCGCTGCCGGCCATCTTGATTTCTGTTTTCCGGGAGTTTTTACTTTAATATAATTGCGATGAAGCGCACGCTCCGGTGGCATTTTTCCCTACATACCCATTTCGTTCCCTTTCCTGTTCCCACCTACTTTTTCCCTCTATAAGTTTCAGCTTTAAATTGTTTCAGCGTTTTTCGTAAATTATTCATCAATGCTCTTGGTAAATTATTCCAATCCCTGACCCCCTTATCTAAGAAAGAAAATCTTCCCTCAACTTTTTGGGTAAAATAGAGTGTCAGCTTGTGGTCATAGTCATCTTTTCCCTTCCATGCATTACTTTTCATTCTTACACCAACATCTTACCATACCACATCACCAATATACGCCTCGTACACTCCCAAGACTGTCTTCATTCTCCTCCTGTATTCCAATGAATCCCATTCCAGCTCTTTCATCATATCGGTTACTGACTGTGTTCTGCAGTAATTTCCAGAAACAAATCTAGCAGACCTTCATCACATCCCCTCCAACTACTGTATTTGATACCACACCACCATATTTTCGGAATCACTCCATAGACTGTTGACAAAGTGATATCCGCTTCGTTTGAAATCAAATACAATCACAGTTTGGCAGTATAATGATATTTCTGGCACTTGAACATGCAAGTTCCAGTCGCAATAACATAATCATAAATAGGATTTTTTCTTTTGCATTTAGTTGTCATTAAGATCAAAAGAAACTAAAGCCTAAATGCCTGCCCTCGAGAGTTAAAGCACCGCAAACTGGACGAGAGGACGGCTGAAACTTCAGCTCCGCGGAACAACTAATGCCATACTGATTATTTTCCTTTTTTTCTTTTTTCTTATGGCTTTACACCTCGTCGACTCAAGGTCATTAGAGGCGGAATGGGACTGGGGACAACGAACGAGAAGGAATTCGGCCATGGTCTTTTGAAGGAAGTATCCCGACATTCATCTGGAATGATTTGGGGAAACCATGGAAAACACACATCTGGCTGGCCGGACAGGGATTCGAACCGGCGTCTTCCCGAATGCGAGGCCAGAACGCTAACCGTTCACCCACCACGTTCGGTGCTGATTACAACTCTGGAGAAAGTTGTCCTTAATAACAGATTAGTCTCTGATATAATGAGGAGGGTGTCTAACTTTAAGCACGATAACTCCCTTCATACTAAACAGACAGTCTTCAAATTCTGCAGCGTGAATCCTGTGCGTAAAATACAAGACGAGTTCTTAGATCAGTTAGATCTTGTCTAGACAACAAGAGCTTTGATCTTTCTGTACATACACATTACTATAATGGCGGCTCAGACGCGATTCATGAGGAAAACAGCTGGCTACACGTCACGAAGCAGAAAGAGATCAGATGAAATCCTTAAAGAACTCAAAGTCAAACCAGTTCTCCAAACAATGCAAACCTACAGAAAATTTTGTCAGATCATGTACAAAAGATGAAGAAGACGGACCGGATCCCATGAAAAATCCTCAAATACCAAACCAGAGGCAGGAGAAATGTGCGAAGACCACCAGGAAGATGGTTTGAGACCGTAATAGGCCACCAGGCCTAACACTGGATAGGAAGAAGTTATTGCACACTCTGAGGTCACACACCCAACCTTCGTAGGTGGGCTAACAGTGGCAGGAATCGAGGCTATAATGAACTGAATTGAAAGAATACTCTCAATAAGTTTGCTTGTCGTAGCATTTCATTTCATATTAATTATGTCCACATAGTTAAAAATAGGTTAAAACTTCACAGTTGAAAAAGGTGGAATAAAATTAATCTTTAGGATTCAATGAAAAGTCCCTCCCGTAGCTGACATTTTTCTAATCACCACTGTCACGCTACTTGGCCATCTAAAAGTATTTACATTGGACTTCAGCCTTGAGGTTAAGGCTGTTAAAACTAAAACAAACTTGGGTGGTATTTTTATTACACTGAATTTAATGTGAAAATAAAAGTTTTTATTTTCTAGACACATGACCTTCCGCAGGAAAGAGACTAGAGCCAAGCTTACAAAAAAAAAAAAAAAAAAAAAAAAAAAAAAAAAAAAAAAAAAAAAAAAAAAAAAAGCATTTTCACACAGCTTACGCGACTTGGAGAGAGATGGGAAATAACATTCGTTGAATCAGATCATCCTTGTGCGACAGATAACGACAGAACTTGAAAATGAAAACAAAAAAATAAATATTGTAATAGAAAACTTAACACTGTTACTGGACGACGATGTGCTTGTCATCCCAGCGAGCTACAGTAGAAGTGCAGGTAAAGACGCCTGACACACACCGTGACGTCACGTTATTCAGCACTGGAGAGACACGGAACACTAATCCGACGTCACAGAAGTGAGGCGAGCCGCCGGCCCTCTAATTGCTCGCGGAGTTGACAGTATCTCCGCTGCCTGGCGGCGCAGTCCAGCGTCTCGAGTAATTAATGTCGGCGCAGTAATGGCGCGGATACACGCTGGAACGCGCGACGGGGCGGCCTTAGCCTCAAATTTACGGCGACGCTAGAAATAGTCGCCCGCATTAGCGCGAGCCGCAACGCGCGGGGGTACTGCCCCGCCGGAGAAAGTCGCCTCCAACACGCCGCAGCGAGAACGAAACAACACCAAGAGAAAAAACGGAAAGCTGTTAGCAGATTATACAGATAGCGTAACATCATATTTGTGAGACCACGCGACCCCCCCACGTTTTTTACATTCGAGTTGTCACTCGCGATGACCTTGGTGTACATGATAAAGCGTCTGTCATTTGTTCTTCTTCTAGCAGCAAATAATTAAAATTAAATTCCTCAATTTCGTTATGCATAATGGTGTGTCGATGTTTTCCGTGTATTCTAACGCAACATATTTCAGAGAACCGAAGAAATAAATAACCAGAACAAAATAAAAAAATATATTTATACAGAATCCAAACGTTCCAATGTCTGCATGTTTCATAGCGTTACCTTCAGTGTGTTTCTCGTAAAGGAGTGTTCATCTGGATGCAGTGTGATCTCTGACTCTTATCTGATCTGTGTACGAACGAATTATTATTCCTAGCTTCGTTCCCCGGTCACGCAGAACTGTAAGATATACAGCAGATTCTAAGCTAGAGATGATTCTTTCAAATTGTTATAACTCCATCCAAGTTGATGTTGTCGTTTATGTGTGATGCTTCCTCAAACCCGGAGACGGACGCACCTCACCTACAGATTTATAATAATAACGATGACAGATGTGCACAACCTTCACAGCAATAGTAATGAGGAATAAGCCTGCTAGAACTTAAATATACACTGAAGAACGAAAGATACTGGTACACATGCCTACAATCGTGTAGGGACCACGCGAGCACGCAGAAGTGCTGCAACACGACGTGGCTTGGACTCGACTAATGTCTGATGCAGTGCTGGAGGGAATTAACATCATGCATCCTGCAGAGCGGTCCATAAGTCCGTAAGAGTACGAGGGGATCGAGATCACTTCTGGACGGCACTTCGCAAGGCATCCCATATGTGCTCAATAATGTTCATGTCTGGGGAGTTCGGTGGCCAGCGGAGGTGTTTAAATTCAGAAGAGTGTTCCAGAAGCCACTCTGTAGCTATTCTGGACGTGTGGGGTGTCGCATAGGCCTGCTGGAATTGCCCAAGTCCGTCAAATTGCAAATTGGACATGCATGGATGCAGGTGATCAACCAGGAGGCGTACGTACATATCACTTGTCAGAGTCATATCTAGACGTATCAGGGGTCCCATGTATCTCCAACTGCACACACCCCACACCATTACTGAGTCTCCACTAGCTTGAACAGTCCCCTGCTGACATAAAGGGTCCATGAATTCATGAGGTTGTCTCCATACCAGTACACGTCCATCCGCTCGATACAATTGGAAACGAGACTCGTCAGACCAGGCAACATGTTTCCAATCATCAACAGTCCAATGTCGATGTCGACGGGCCCAGGTGAGGCGTAAAGCTTTGTGTGATGCACTCAGCGAGGGTACACGAGTTGCCTTCGGTTCCGAAAGCCCATTTCGATGATGTTTCGTTGACGCTGACACTTGTTTATGGCCCAGCATTGAAATCCGCAGCAATTTGCTGAAGGGTTGCACTTCTGTCACGTTGAACGATTCTATTCAGTTGTCGCTGGTACCGTTCTTCCAGCATCTTTTTCCGGCCGCAGAGATGTCGGAGATTTAATGTTTTACCGGATTCCCGATATACACGTTGCATTCGTGAAATGGTCGTACTGGCAAATCCTCACCACATCGCTACCTCGGAGATGCTGTGTCCCATCTCTCGTTCGCCGACTATATTACCACGTTCATACTCACTTAAATCGTGATAACCTGCCATTGTAGCAGCAGTAAATTATCTAACGCCTGCGCCAGACACCTGTTGTCTTATATAGGCGTTACCGACCGCATCGTCGTACTCTGAGTGTTTACATATCTCTGTGTTTGTATCCGCATGCCTATACCAGTTTCTTTGGCCCTACAGTGTAATACACAATGACGAAATATATTTTAAAAAAAGTATTATTATGAAACTGGAGACTTGATTTCTAACGTAAAACAAGTCAGAAAAACACAGAAGATTGGATCACTAAAGGAGGAGAGGTTTTTACATACAATTCTTCCTAGTTTATTTTTGATGATTAAACTGAAACATTTTACAGGCACTTAAAAACGATATACAGATCGAACCTAGGATAGGATACAGAGAAAACAGCGATCAGAAAGAAAACAATATGTGTCCATATACTAAAAGAAAGTATTGATGAAAGTATTTTTGACGAGTTAAACCCACAATGGATTAATAAGGAATTAGTTTCTGAAAGGGAACAGAGTGAAAATACTGCCGAAATGAACGTGGGTATCTGCCATCGCTGTGAAACAAACAGTAGCTGTCTGACAGAAGGAAAACGCGTGAGGCTCGGTTATAAATATGCATTAATCAGCATGAAAGCAGGATAACGGGACTGTGTGAAGGAAAGTTCAAAACCTTGACACGTAATTAATGGTCGAAGACAGAGCGTTGTTTAATATTAATGAGACTGGCAAAGAGAAGCTTGACAGGAAGTTGACATGACAAGCATTTGTTGTCAAGACAACTAAACAACACGACTGTGAAATTTCAGTGAATGGCTAAAACAGAACGTGTGCTACAACAAGGTTTCCACAAACGCCGACATTTACTGTAATTCTGGCTTTAAACATTATTCAAGAATAAGATCCCGCTTCATGTAGCTGAAGCATGATTTTGTACTAAATCGTTTAAGGCATCCACACCAAACATGCATTTCGGTCTTGCTGCTGAACTAATAAAAGACCTAGCTTGGTCATCGTGTACCCGTAACACAACTGGCCTTCGTCTATCTACATAAATAAAGTTGAATGAATGTATGTTTGTTTGTTTTTTCTTCATACAAATCCACAGCTTTCATCCGATCTTGATGAAACTTTGCACACTTATCCTTTGAAAAAAGGAGGAAAAAACTGTCTACATTTGGTTGAAAAATTATCTCTATAAATAATACATGTTGTCTTATAATTTCAAAAAATTACTGAACGGCGATAGACAGACGCGTTGGATATGGAGGTATCTGTACTGCTTTTTCGTGTAGCGGTCAGGTAGCTCAGTGGTTAAAGCACATGCTTACTAATGTTTGGGTTCTGGTCTGCGGTTCAAATCTCCGTGGAGGCTAAGAACTTTAAAAATAGTTTTTAATCGTAAGAGTCACGCCTGGACCGTCGGTTATTCGGATTGAATGTTAAACTGAAGATATCAAAAAGTTACGGATGCAATTGGAGACAAATCGTAGGTAGTTTTGCAATGCTGAAGGTGTTCACTTTTTTACTTTATATTGATCCCTCAGGGGTGATTCGCAGTCAGATTGTGTGTGTGATCTGTAGTAATAATACTATAAATGCGGAAGTAAGTCTCTGTCTTTTGTTGCATTTTGACAACTAAATGCCTATACCGATATTGACGGAATTCGACAAGAAAATCTGTAGGGAGGGCGCAGGACATTTTTTTCGGTATGATTAACAGTTGTAGTCACGAAATTTTGAGAACTTATCAAATGGTGACAGAGATACGGATGTGTGTGTTAGTCTGTAATGCTACGTCGCTTGCTCAAGCTTTGCTTCTCGAGCATTATGTTAGTGTATGCTTTGTTAATAAATTTCGTTTAGAGAAAAAAACGTATTATTTAGTATAGATGTCGATTTTTTCTGTCCATTTACTTTGTGTCTGCTTAAATATTTCTGGCACCAGTTTATTTTGACATGCCTTGCGGGCGTAAACTGGCCTAAGTTGTAGCTCTAGCAGAGCACGAGCAGCTTAAGAATCGGATGCTCATGCTGTAGAAAGAATAAAAGTCCAAGCTGAAATAAAGCTGCCCTTAGTTAACACCCCCCCCCCCCCTTCATCTCCTCACATTCGCTTGTTTTTCTGTTTTTAAATATGTTGGAAATTGATTCTCTTCAAGAGAGAGGTTCGATGGCAGAATGATATAGTGATGGCTTTCCGGTCATATTATGCCGACTCGGTGTTGTTTGGGACCAATCCTTCGCTACCAACAACTTTCTATATTCAATTCTGGCAAAGAAATTCTTAATCCACGCGTACGAAGTCGCGGTTATCAGCTAGTTCGGTATAATTGCGGCCATGGATGCTACTGCAAAACTGAGGTTATGCGCGTTATTTAATAATAATTTTATTTAGTCAAGCATCAGCAAAGAAATTAAATTACAGAACAGAAATAAAAGTATGCGTTGCATTTAAATTAACATATTAATTATTGATGTTTGAGTGGAGACTTCCCCGGCGTATGGATGCAATAAATTCCTTTTATTGCATACTAATCATTAGATCCTTTTTTAATTTATATTCAGTCGTTGTATATGTATTCTGATACTCTCTGTCCAGGGATATCGCTGTAAAGTGAACTAAGAAATATGTACCGCATTACATAATTGTTAAAATTATGAGCTATATATAATAACAATTGTATCAGTGAAACAACTGCAAGGAAATGAACTACCTGAACAGTGCTTTCAAAGTGCTATTTCTGACGGGCTTACAAGGTATTTAAATTCGATGTAGAAGTATTCGTTATACAGGGTGTTACAAAAAGGTACGGCCAAACTTTCAGGAAACATTCCTCACACACAAACAAAGAAAATATGTTATGTGGACATGTGTCCGGAAACGCTTACTTTCCATGTTAGAGCTCATATTGTGGACGGCTGTGATACAATACGCCATTCTCCAGGGCTGCATCAGCTCATCAGGGATTCCATGCGACGGAGGGTGGATGCATGTATCCTCGCTAACGGAGGACATTTGTGAACATTTCCTGTAACAAAGTGTTTGAAGTCACGCTGGTACGTTCTGTTGCTGTGTGTTTCCATTCCATGTTTAATGTGATTTGAAGAGAAGTAATAAAATGAGCTCTAACATGGAAAGTAAGCATTTCCGGACACATGTCCACATAACATATTTTCTTTGTTTGTGTGTGAGGAATGTTTCCTAAAAGTTTGGCCGTACCTTTTTGTAACACCCTGTATTTTCTATCACTGTTATGGTAAACTCAAAGAAGTTAATAGCCAGAATTTTGCGTTCAATCCGTCGTTTTTGACGGGCTTAGAAATTAGTTAATATTATAAAGTGGATATAGCTCATCTTCGGATGGAACATCTCGTTTTCACTCAGGGAATTTTTATTTTAAGTTCTTTCTTTCGCGAATAAAAACTTTCGTTTCCCACTCATGCCTGAAACCAAGGTTCCAAATTCTTCATGTTGGACTCATCGCCAGTGTAAGCCTTCTGATAACCCCACTTTGGTCCCCCCCCCCTTGTGGACACTACAGTGAGGACAGCGCAAGACGAACACAACATTTAAGTAAAACCACGCATGCCCGAGGCCGTGCTCGAACCGGCGGCCCTCACAATGTGAAGCCAGCGTGCTAGCACTACACTTCCAGGGCCGGCCCCCACTCGGTTCTCGCCTTCCTGAAACTCATTGTGTTCTACCATAATTCCCACAAAGTGCACTTGTGGTCTTGCATTTCAGACTAATAATGCGTGTTCGGCAGTACCTTACTTATTTATTTCCATTTACATTTGACCCAGCATCTAGAGGCTAAACTGGGCCGCTAATCTTCCCTTAAAACCATGTTTAAAAAACAAACTATGTTAATAATACTATTAATGTAAATAATCCCATAAATGCGGTAGCAACTAAAACAGGAAAAAGTTACAGTTGAATATCTAATCCTAATAAATCAGCACTACAAACTACACAAAAAAAAACGGAAAAATAAAATGTATTCCTAATCCTACTCATTGAACTAGGTATTAATCAGTTCTTTGACTGTCCAACTTGTGAGTGAAATCTCATTATTATCCTCACATTCAGGTGGCTGGTCGAAGGGTGAGTGTGTGACGTGAGACCATAGCTCTCACTCCTGGTGTCGACTGCGGCGTAGACCCCAGCTCTTCAGGAAGCTGCCCTCCTGGAATACATGAAGTACTCCAGCACTCACTCAGAAGTGAGATTCCTCTGGAAAACTCAGAGGTGGCTACGACAGGTCATGATGGATGTCTACGTCAGTTTCCGCCCTCAGCTTTCTTCCGCTCCAGATATTCGACAGTACCTAATCACACTGAAGCAAGAGCCTCGCAACGTGCTCTTCCCAGTTGATTAATGAGTACTAAGGAACGGCAACGAATTCGACAGTGGCCTTTTGAAGGAACCATTTCAGCATTCTCCTGGAGTGATTTATGAAACCACGGAAAACCGGAATCTGGATGGTGGGATGGGAATTTGAACCCGTGTCCCCCAGCATTCCAGTTCCAAGCATTACCACTTACCCACCGCGCCCGTAGCAAACGTTAGCTCATGCCTTTTGTCGTATGCTCCTCGTGTAACATGTACCTTTGGAACAAAACAGTGAGGTTCATCCAGTTACTCGTTCAGATGCACATGGAGACTCAAGACTCTGTTAGGCTAAGCGTTGGTTTTCCCTGCCGCCATAGTACCTCCCTGCGTACTCTACGACGGCGCTCTAGAGCGCTGGAAACAAGAGTGGGGGGGGGGGGGGGGGTGAGGGGTTACGGTGGGGTCCGGCATTCAGCAGCACAGGGTTTCGAGTTCCCGGCCGGCCAACCAGATTTGGGCTTTCCAAAATAACTCATGGCAAATGCTGGGTTGATTGCTTGAAAAGGCCATGGCCAAATTCCTTCCCGTTACTATTCGACATTCCTCTTCCGTCTCTAATATCCTCGGCGACGACCAGGAGTAAATCCATAAGAAAAACTCTCGACCAACCTGCGAGATAGAGCTCAAAGCAGATTTCCTGTAGCCTTAGTCGCAGTTTAAGTTGTGTGGATATTAACCAGTCGGTATGACTGTAAAACCTGTGACAATCTCACATCCGACCAGTCATTATTATTATTATTACTATTCTTTAATTAAGTATAAGTTTTAATGTATAATTGCATTTATATCTGTAAACTGATTTGTGTAAGAAAGTATTTCACAAGCAGTAGTCTGTATAGTATTTGGTGTAGCGATAGCTAGTATTGTAAGAATCTTTGGCTGGCAACAGCTGAGGGCAAACGGTGCGGTTATCTTAAAGCTTGGATATTTCGGCTCCGAAACATGGAAAACCTAAAATAAGTATGATTTGTGTGCAGAGCTAGATAATAAGTGTAGTATGAGTATTAAATATTGATATCAAGCAACATTGTTAAATAAATATAGTGATTTTTTTCTTTCAGAACAATGATTCTAATTTCTATAGCAGTAACAATTCATACCATTCTTCGGTGAATATAAATTTATTTACAGTATTGAATTGAAACTGAATGACCAGCAGCTTGCATGTGTTCGTGATGAGGCGGGCCTTCTCGACCATACACGCTGGATTTCGCTAAGGTATAGAAATGCTATTACTCTGCGTGATTCGTCGGGAGCTGATCTGGTGATTGTTGTCACCTTATTAATTCACACTAACTACGGGAAAGATCATAGTCTCTGCCAGGATTATGGCAACTCACAGGGACGGACAGACAGAGTTCGCAGGTATGGCCACAGGTGCCCCACTCAGCAAGAGCGGTTCCGTCATGGGGCGTACCGGAGTTGACATTCAAAAATCCCTCTCAATATACTCACCTCGAACTACTAACCACCAGCAGCCGCCATCTGAAATATTATGCGCCGTTATGGAGAGGATGGTGATGTAAGGCATGAGTCGCCACCAATTAAGGGTGCCCAAGGGAAGCAACGCGGATGTAGCGCGTACCACGAATCAGGCCGGTCGTCGCTAGGAGAGTGAGATGGTGTGAGGCGTTCAAGTCGACCTTCATCTGCTGAGAGCTCCACTGGTGGAAGAAATTATCTTCATTTGGAATTCTACCAGTAGCACACGAGAGGTGGGGACAAGACAAAGCTGATCACTAGATCGGCTACCACGCAACAGACTTTTAAATAAAAATATAAATTTAAAAAAAACGTAAAATGTGTGGAATGACGTCATACGACACTGTTGATGGAGATTCGTTCCTCGGATGAGTAGCTGAAATTTGTCAGTTCTATAGCGATCTTTGGTACAGCTGGCCTGAATAAGTTAGCTACGGATTTCACATCCTGTGCTTCACCTTCATATAAACAGCAGTCATAACAATGGTTTGCATACACACAACAATACGCAATGAGGAAAGGAACTGGCCACTCTATCCTAGTATTCGAGCTTAGAATGAATGACTTGATTTAGTGACACCACGATTCGGACCCTCCAGTGAACTGCCATTGGTTTCTCCTGTTTTGTCGGATCAGTCTAATCGTTTTTTGTAGCATAGAGCGTTTAGAAACGACACTGAAAGTAAGTACTGAAGAGACAGTAGCTACAATGTAGAGTAGCGCAGTACCAAGAAAATGGTAACCATCAACTGAAAATAATGCATCTATTTCTCGATATTCTCTTTACGAGTAACTACAGAAATTGGTTAAAATGACAAATTATCATCAACTCCACTCAATCACGTGACAGGTTTCTGGCTTTCATTTCTGAGTGTCATTTAAGGGCTGACAACGGGCCGAGCCACGACCTCGGAACGAAGTTAGTAGCGAGGGGAACAAAGGTAAGCGCGAGGCGGCACATGAGAGACGCGTCAAACACGGCTTCATAATGGGCCCGCCACAATGGCTCTTGTGTCGAGTGTCGCACTCGCTCGGCTTCTTTACCCAGCGCCGCGGGCGCGTAATTGGTATTCACGCGAAAACATTTCTCATTGTGCTGCCAGCGTCTACCCTTCCCGCACGCGCTTCAGAATACAACCCGATTTGACAGAACCGCAATCTATGAGCACCTAAATTTAAGCGGAGAGAATTGGAAAACATGCAGCAGCATCGGTTTAAAGCAGTAGTTCACAGTAGGAGTGGTTGAAGAGATCATAAGGGGCGTTGAAGACGAGCCACCACCCACTGGTTTCCAGTATTATACCCGGCTATCAGGGCTGCATCAAGGAGGTATTAATCGCATTCCCATAATAATATAGAGAGTGCTCGGAATGTACAAGGCATGAGTTAGTGATTTGGCTTGGAAGGATATTGATGCATGTAAGGGGAAATATAACCATGAGCACAAGCTGGCGCTCGATTCCAGTCATAAGGCAGTGTGAAAATTTTCTTTTGTAGGTATGGGTGTCAGGGATTGGAAAAAATTATTACCAAATGAAGTGATGAATAATTTTTATCTAACACGCTGAAGGAATTTAAATTAAAATTTGTAAATCGTAAAAGTGTAGGGGGAAGGATTTTACCATTCAACTTACATAAGATAATAAAAAAGGGGTAGTTAGATGACTAAGGAAATTGCCACCGCAAGATGTACTCCACCACAATTAAAAATTAATAATAAAACATGAAACCAAAATATGATTTAGTGTAGTCAGGAATTTATTAGCTAAGAAAAGAAACAGATTGTGAATAGTGGAACAAGGCGGTTTAAGCTTCCTGGTGACTAATAAGGCAGCAAACATTGAAAAATTAGTGTCATTACATCGGGCGCAGTACTCTAATTAATAAAGTTTTTTTATAGTGTGTATCTGTCAATCAAACTGTGAACAATACACCAACATTGCTAATACTTTTTGAACTGAAAGGTTAACTCGATTCTGTTTTCACTGAACCTGAAATCCAGCCCACTGTGCGAAAAGAAGATTGGAAGTGACGGAGAAGACAAGCATGGGATACTAAAAGCAATCTATACTGAATGTCATTATAATCCAAAAACCTTAGATAAATACGAGGACGAAAACTGTATGCAGATACGGTACAATTTTTCAACCTTATCAGATGATTAAAGTTTCAATCTGTCGGCAGTCTAAATAAAGTGTCCGACAACGTGATGGATGGTTGAAGCCGATCGCCTGTTTAACAACGCTGCTCTTACTATGACGATCAGTATGGAAACTGCATAATAACCAAACGACTCAAAATAAAATAACAGCGCCGTTTTCACTGTAACGAAAAGTAGATTATAGTATCTGTAGCGACGCTCGATTTGAAGCACCTACGAGTGTAATTAGGGTAAGTAAAGACGATCGGTCTTCTAGCAGAGAACTAGGGATGTAACGGATATCCGCATCCGCATCCGCAATTGCGAAACTTTCGCATGAATTCCTACATCCGCTTTCGCATCCGCATCCGCAATTTTTTAATGCGGATGTATTGCGGATGTTTTGTTTACATTGCAATATATATTATTCTTTTCTCTTTATTCGAGATTCTGCCTATCGTAGCTTAGCTAACAAGAAAGTGATTGTTTTCTGACGATCTTTCAATAAAAGTAACAATGAACTAAACGGTGTTATTACCTAAGCCACGAATTTACTAGTTTAAACTTGCAAGTAAAGTAAAGGTCGAGCTACAATAGACAGCAC
This sequence comes from Vandiemenella viatica, assembly GCA_031002005.1. Classification (NCBI taxonomy): domain Eukaryota; kingdom Metazoa; phylum Arthropoda; class Insecta; order Orthoptera; family Morabidae; genus Vandiemenella; species Vandiemenella viatica. Next base: position 187,547,659 of record JARYHS010011408.1, read on the forward strand.
CGAACCCGTACTGTCACCGACCGACACTTTTCTTATTGTTGTCGCCCACTCGATTGAAGTGAGTTGAAACGAAACCGCACTGTGTGTCGGCAGTCATTAGTTGGATCTAATTTTTGACGGTGCGGACCGGTGTCGGGCTGGTTGTTATGAAGAATCGTATACAAAGAGTTCAGAAATTTCTGGTCCTTTACGACTAAATGTTGTTTTAGCGTTACTGATTTCAGCCTTACTTTAGGTTCATCAGATGTTCGTAAAATGTACATAAGTCCTTGCATGTTCAAATTAAGAAATGAAATTGCCAGACGTGAAGGTCGATTTTAAGGCCTGTAAAAATTACATCCGAGACCCGGATTTTGAACCGGGGACCTTCCATACCCGAATCACACGCCGCAAGCACCTGAATTTAGAAGTACTGAAAAATATGTATTTTATCATATAAAAGAACATTTATGTTTTGGGATAAAAAACATAAATGCTACAGAAAAAAGTATGTTGATTTTATTGTGGTTAAATATTTATTTGTAATTACATCCAGATTTGTCTCTTGACTCAGATGGATACGGCGTACAATTGGGGTACTGAAAGTCCTTTGTTCAAATCCTTGTCTCAGCTGCAATTTTCATGGGTCTTAAAATTGACAGTCACCTCTGGCAAAGCTTTGATTTTGATAATAATAAGATGTTGGGACGCTCCGTAGTTCGAATTTCACGCTAATCTGTAGGTCTCCTTTTAAAAATAGGTGACAACATTAGAGGTACACTGCGCGGCTGATAAGAAACTCTGTGACTGAAATTTTTAGATCACACGAAATTATTATTAATTTACAGAATATTTGCAGTCTGTATTTAAATTAAAATGTATAATAATCTTATTAATTTTTTGTTGAAAAAATATTGAGTGAATCGAAAGGAACCTGTAACTGCTTTCACAGACCATCAAGAGTTCTTTTATCGAAAATCGGAACTCGTAGGTCCTACAAGTTGTACTGTGAATGCGCCACTGGAGCGGTGGGAAGGTGAGTCGCGAGGGTTCTAGGGCAAAACCGCGACGGACAAAACCGCGACGGACAAAACCGCGACGGACAAAACAGCGAACGGACAAAACAGCGAACAGACAAAACAGCGAACGGACAAAACCGCGAAAGGACAAAACCGCGAATACAGAAAAACCAGGAATACATAAAACCACAAGAGTTCGTAGATTCTTAGCGTTACCCAGGGTGCACCACGAGGAGGTGATCTATGTAACACATCATTATTTTTTTTATTTAAAAAAATTACACAAAAGCATGAACATTATGGAAAATAAAAATACAGTATAGATGGATTATACGAAATATACATCAATAAACCATTAATAAGTTAATATAAATTGTAACAAAATACACAAGAACACTATCTAATAATCGAAATTATGAACTATACCAGAAAGAAATTTCTGTGCATCGCTACAATCATATTCACTAACTAAATTGAAAATCGACTTGGTGACTCTCGCATATGTCATTTTCTGTATTTTTCTATCTCCCCTTCCATATTGCACCAATTTAACCTCCGTCAGATTTTGATGCTTCTTGAAAGCTTCTATGAGTTTCCAAATTGTAGGATGGCTTGATCCAAGTAAGCATTGTGCCAACCTTCGACGGAGTTGTTGGTTCTCTCTAACGAATTTTTAACATTCTGGTTTTGGTTCCAAATTTCGATTGGAAATAGTGGTTCTCGGTGTCGATTTCCTCGAAGAATACGTCCAATCCATGTATCATCAATGTAATCCAAAAGTGGAGAGAATTCCTCGCCTGCAAACTCCCTATCACAGAGTTCTTCATAAACAGAGATGACTTCTGAAACAGGAAGAAAGGCAATTGCTGCAAGTTTCTTTATCTTTGTTTGAAACGTGATGTCTTCTTTGTCATTGTACTTTTCTTGAAATCCCGGTATTTCCTGAATTTTTTCGCCAAATGCACTGTTTAAAATGGAAGAAACATCCAGTAAGTTTTACTCCAGGAAAAGCTTCTGCGAAAGCGTTCATTGCAGCTTTTTCGAAATCCAGCATAATTGGAGCATAAGAGATCAAACAGTGAGGGGATAACTCGTAGATTTGTCCGTTTCGCGGTTTTGTCCGTTTCGCTGTTTTGTCCGTTCGCGGTTTTGTCCGTTCGCGGTTCTGTCTGCGCGGTTTTGTCCTCGCGGTTTTGTCACTTCGCGGTTTTGTCCGGACACGAGTCGCGAGCACGGAACTGTGCGTGGTGAGTAGGCGGTAACGACCTGGCCTCGCATTCGGGAGGACGGATGTTCGAATCCCCGTCCGGGCATCCAGATTTGGGTTTTCCATGGCTTCCCCAAATCACTCCAAGCGAAAGCTTCCATTAAAATACCATGGCCGAATTCCTTCCCGTTTCAAACCGGATCTTTTCACGCCTCTAATGACCTCAACGTCGACGAGGTGTATAGTTATAACACAAAAAAAAGCGAGCGTGGAGATGGGCGGTGGCGTGGCCTTGTGCTTGACGCTTGAGTTCGTGTAGCCAGCCACGAACTCCGCAAAGTTCATATGATAAAGACTGGTTTTTAGACGCGTACGTAATTATTTAAATAATTTAATTCACTTGTGAAATCATCTCACATTTTTTGTTGTTGAAAGATCAGGCAAAAATAAATCAATATAGCAATATTATATGGAAATAGAATTTAATTATGAAAAAAGATTGATTTTAATTAATTTTGATAAAATATTAAAATCTAAATAATTATACATTTATTTTTCCACATCCGCATCCGCAAAACATCCGCATCAGCAAACGCATCCGCAAAGATGACATCCGCAACAACCCTACAGAGAACAACCGAAATAAGTGGGATTTATTGATCTAAAAAACTTGGCCACTAACCAACAGCAAAAAATGATGTTCATACTCTTCCTATCTTTTAAACAGACCACACAGCAAATGAACACATGGTAATGATCTTGTACACAACACAAATATCGATATTTGTCAAAGTCAAGGTCACAAATGTGGGAAACTAAATAAGAAATACATGAATTATCTTTGAAACTTGCACGATGTTTCGTTCTATAGTCTTTTATCGGCTACTGTGATAAAAGTCACCTTTGACCTTATTCATGCAACTAAACATTACACAAGTTCACTCTTGTGTCATATGGTCAGATAACAGGACCATCTGTTTTTAATTCTAACGGATATTTGCTTCGATAGGTCAATATACAAGTAAGATGAAATATATCAGACAGAACCAGGTATATTAGGTACAGTCACAGAAAAATAACAGTTTTTTTAATTATTACAACGTGTAAAAGGAAATGCTTGTTGAAGACATAAAGTGTAATTATCTTGTAACATAATTTGACAATAAAGTCAACTGAACAAGAGGTAAGGGAAGGTTTCGAAGTCTTACTGCAGGGGGGTGAAGAGGAGATGTATAAGGGATGTGAGGAAACTGCATTACGAAACCTTGGTCAGATCGTTACTTAAATGGTGAGGAGTGATACGGGATACACACTGCATGCAACGAGCCAGAGGGCGTGCAAAGAAAGGCTGCTAGATCTGTTTCTATAATTTATAGAAACTGATATGATAAAGGAGCTGGCATGGGATTGATTGGAAGACAGGAGGAGGATGAAGAGGGTCACGGGAATACACAAGGCGTATATTGGTCATTAGGCTTGGTTGGCTATCGACAGAAGAGTGAAAGGGAAGAGAAAACCATGAGTATAAGCTATCAATTAATTTCAGACATAAAGAACGAAAAAAACGTAATTTTCAGCTAGGAGTGTCTTAAACTGTAATAAATTACCAAGCAATACGACAAACAATTCATCCCTAAAACTAAAAGAGTTTAAATAAAAAATTCATGATTGTCAAAGTAAGTCAATGGCAAAACAGCCACCAGGGCATATTCTGCATCGCAGTTAGTTTCTTGTTCTCCTCGTAGATTTTGGCCTTATAAGAAACACGAAAAGTAATCCTGAACATTCACCTCGATGCCTCTTTCCTTGACTTCCAGTGGTTCTCTATTCTTTAACTTCTTGGGTCCAGACGTTATTACCTTTCCTCTTCTCCTGGAAACCCTTGAAAATTTGTATCAAACTTCTGAAAGTTGCTCTCTCTCATGTTATATTTTCCGTTTTTCCGGTCTTTGTCATATATCCTTGCATCAACTGGTTGTCATTCTTACTCTTGTAGACGTGGATGAAAATTATTTTTGTAAGTTTTTTATTATGTGACCAAACAACTGATTCTCCTCTTTCTGACTGTGTCTAACATCTTATCATTTTCTTTATTCTTTTATATATCTTTATTCCGCTGTTAATTTATTAAATAAAAGAAAAACTGACATGTGCGCTGAGCATTACCTTGAAAATAAAGACGCTAAGTACATATTCTGCAAATTGTTGCTAAATAAAATAAGCTGCGATATACCACCCACATTTTCGTAGGCACAAAACCGATCAGAACAGTTTATGTACAAATACTCGTGTTGTAATGACTTAGTGACAGGGTTTTTTATTGGCTCCGCAATTCGCCCCTGTCCTAGCCGCCTTAACCTAACCCGGTAGTGCTACCAGGTACTTGGGACCTACAGTAACTGTAGTACAGTTCAACACGTAATCCGAACCACGTAAGTGTTCTGGCGTACTTCACATTACAAGCAAGCCGCGCCAGAGGTGAAGGTCAGTGTAAGGGCTTTTAAAAATTCCAGCCGAGACTGAGGTTCGAACTGGACACATTTCGATTTCCAGTCAAACACCTGAACCATTGAGCCACCAAACAGCACGGTTTAAAGGAGAAATTATGTTTAGTTATAATGTCACTTGTTCCGTTAGGCCATTCGCTTGGTATTCTATCAACTTCTTGACCCGTGCGAGCCGAGCACGCGTGCTCGGCTCGCATTCCCCGCCCTCGATTGTCTTCTGATGCTGGTTCCTGCAGATCCCGCGTGCTAGTTTCGCCCGTGAGAGCGCGCTGTGGCTATGGTGGTGCCCTCTACCGGCTGATGGAGTTGATTTTCGGGGACACGAAACCGGGAAGTCAGTCGGTCGGCAGCAGCGGATTGGTTCGTTGGGCCTAATATTTTCCCTAATTGACTGCGACGTTAGAGGTCTGCGGGTATAAGCGAGGACTTGTAATTTGACCAGGCGGCCTTGAAGTACCGCATGATGTGGATTGGTGACCCGACCGAGACCGTTCCTCGCTCGCATTAATCGAGGGAATTCCTCCGCTGCGCTCTATGTTCGCGAGCGGTTTTCCGCCGATTGGGGAGCACGGCAGCGGGCGGGGCTGGCGGTGGCTTCTAAGTGATAAATTGCCATTTTCTAGCACTGTCGGGTATTTGAGGTAATATACCTGATGATCCCAACTACAAAGTGCGTCGCTTACTGCATTCTTGTTAATTGTGCTTAATAATTTTGTTACGGGAATGGACAAAATTCCCCGATATGTGGTGCTAATCGTTCCCGCTACCTTATCAGTGTGTGTGGGTGGTAACGACTTATGCGCCGGCGTGTACACACTATAGTGTGTCAGAACCTTTTGGTAAGAACTTGATTCTTAAGGTTAAACTGAAGGACGCTAAGGTAAACTGATTCCTGTTTGTTTAAAATAATTGCTGTATTTTGCCTCTTGTGTTTGGTACTAGCTGTAAATTTGTTATATGATGGTAAATTGGCAAGAGCCTGCCCTGTTATATTACGTTTCCAAGCACGTAAGGATTTTCTGTTTGCATGTTTAATACAAGTGGAGATATTGTGATTAGGGATATTCTCATGGCTTTAATATATATTTGTATTGGTACAGGATTTATTAAGATCATAATCTGCAAGATCGAAGCTTTCTTTATGTATTATATTATTTGTGATATTCTGTATAAGTATAATCGTTGACCATGATTCTTGTAATAAAATGTTTGAACAAGGTTTGCACTTTATAACCATGCCCCCACATGCTTCCCACTGAGTCCTTAGTTGGAACCACACATATCACTTCTTTGTTTGTTCCGAGATATGTGACATTCACGCAATGTAACGCAATCTGCGAGACCTTGTCAGTAGCCTGCTGGACTTCCGACGCGAAAACAAACAGCTGATCCCGTGTGCATGACGTGTTCACTTGAAGAGGCTTGTTTGTTTGCGAACGCGAGAGCGTTGCCAACTTCTGTTCTAATAAAATCGCCGTCACAGACACGTCATACGTGATACACGACGCTCTCTACGCCGGCGAAATCTCGTTTCCAGTAATCTTCCAGAATGGCCGGCGTGGATTTTCTGCGCCATTAGTAACGGCTATTCTGGAATGAAACTCATTAACCGCCCCAGTGAGCTCTGCGGCAAATTAAAATTAATTGAAACAGACGATGCAGAGGCAAGTATCAACCCCGAATACGCAGCCTCATCATTGAAATGGAAATCTGAAACCGGATGTGGAACCGTGATTTGAAAAACAACTTATTCATGCTTTCGTAATAATTATTACCCAATTATTCGCTGTGTAACGGAATTCTACAGAGCCGTTTCTTATTATTCGCAAAATGAGTTGTGCACGTAATAGATGGACATGATTAGGCCTATTATTGTGTATAAATACGAACAACATGTACCCATGTTGTGGTACAACGAGATAAAAATGGGAATAATTACGATCAGGGACTGTAAGATGTGTAATTAAATAGGTAGTAAGAAATTGATTAAGAATCTAAATATTGCCTTATGGGTTTGAGCGTGCTGTTGTGCGTCAGCCACTGTGTACCAGGAAGAAGATGCCTAGAAGTCATTCACCCTCCCCCCCCCCCTCCGCCAATAGTTTTGGTGCGCAGAGCCGGGTCCTGCTAGACCAACTTCACGGCAGCAAAAGTCATGTGTGGAAGCCTGTGCATTCTTCCATAAGGCAGAGAAATTCCAAACGGCAGCATAGAGTCAGGTTGGTAACACTAACATGAGAAAGACACAACACGATCTAATATAATGTTACCCGAATGGTATTTAAGCCCATCAAAACACCCCGAGTATTGATCCTTAGTTGTTACTGTCTGTATCAGAAGCTAATTGTTTCTTTCTATGCCGGGTATTGGGGACCTACAGCTTAACGTAGAGTCCGAACCATGGAGCGTTCCTCGGTAATCAATTACACTGCGAGTAATAACTTGCCCTTTCTTCTTCTTCACCACTTTCACAAACTTCCAGAACCGGGTTGGGGAGCATATGCAACAGCTCTTGCCCTAGTGTACTTAGCTGCTGAATTCCTGTTTGGTAAAAAAGCAGTCACACAAAAATGATCGACACTCAGCTAAGCGACACAATGAGCACAATATCTGGAAATGTAAAATCTACACCAAAAAAATGGTTACCTCATCAAGTCTCTGAAAAAACAGGTCTTAAAAAATGAATGGCAGAAATTATTAAGGAATCCACAATTTCGAATACATCAGGAATGCACACGTCAAACACAGAACATATTAAAGTCAAGGTATCCAGCATGGAAGTATGATGAAATGATGGCCAAAACCACTTCAACATAAATGTAGCATGGGGCGCGGAGTGGTGACTAATCCAAGGCAGCCTCGGGGATTCAACCCACCTAGTAACAGTGAACCAAGTGAGAACAGGCTGCGCTAGATGCAACTACTGGATGCGCAAGTGGGGAATAATAGAGATTTCTCCTTGTGAGTGTGGTAACCACCAGCAAACTATCCACCACATTGCCATGGAATACCCTCTCAGGAGATTCAGTGGTACGATCCAGCAGCTTCAAGAAGCAATCACAGAAGCTACTGAATCACTGGACATGTTTGTAGGAACACTTGTGCCTTATTCATCTTTTCCAATTCAATATAATTATTATCTTTGTATCATTCTCCCATAAGAAATAAATAAATACCACTTTTCCCCAATACTACTGGTCGGGAGCCTTTTATGAGTTTTATTAGTCTTTTGCATAGTGAAATTTGAAGCTGTGGTCTCACAGCCGCATGCTCTTGCTGACGCCTAGCAGTTTATACCTGCTGCCAGGTACTAATGGGGAAGTGAAGTGGTGCCATCTGTCCGTGAAACATGTAACTATGTTCAGCGTGTGATAAGTGTAGTTTTGTTTGTGAAATGTGTAGTTTATGAGATGGAGATTGGGACCGCACCAGCATTCGCCTGAGCCACACTGGGGGAAAGTAAGTCGTCTTTTAACTGTTACTGATTTGCGGATATTATTAGCTTAATTTGTCAGATTTACGACGTCACGGCAAAATGAAGTATTCCGTATTTTAGTCCTCGGGGCGTGGGATGTCCATGATTGAAATACCATTAAAATAGAACCAATAGTTTTTTCAGGAATCGCGTTGAGCGAAACGAACAGATATACGGTGTATTACAGGTTTAGATTAACAGATCACAATGCAGATTCTGCCGCCACTTTCCACCACTTATTCCAGTGGACACTGAACAAACCGCGATAAGAAGAGAAAGCATCGCAAAAATCGTATCAGAACAGTCGACATCCTGTAGGTCTCAACAAATAGTCCGGGACAATCGCTGAGTCGTCGAAAAGTTTAACGTCTTTTGACGTTCTGCTTGAAAGAGTCTCTCTGATTATAAAGAGATCGAAGGCGCTGGCTCACAAACGACACACACTTTCCAATCATTGCTGTCGACGAACAAATCTCTGACTTTGACTATGATTGCAGTTTGACTTATGTCGGTACCAGCATAGATTTCAACAGCTTATACCAAACTGGAACTAACGAAGGCATATCTCTCCTTTGTGGAATGTTTGCCTTCGCTGGTGGTGGTAATTGTGGCGGCTATTTTCGGTAACTTGACAGGCGCGAAGACTTTTGAAGCGGCATTCTTGACATTGGGTTCGTCCACTTTGAACTTGAAGCCAGCTGTGCAGAAGAAGACAGTATCAAAATAGAAGATTGCATTATACCACGGAGACGTGAATACTGCTTATTCCTGTTGTAGCATATACGCTAATACTAGCTTATAAGTGTTTACATTAAGTGACAATTATCTTTGGTCAGCGGGCGCTGACCAAAGAATAATATAATTAGTATGAGAGAGGTAATCGCTGTAAGACAAATGAGCGCAAGGACTGTGTTAAAACTTGCGAGAGTTTTTTGTATTTTGGGATATTTGAATTTGAATAAACATCTAATGTTGTTGGTGTTCTATACATGTGTGATTTTTCTTGGTTTAGTAAATATTATTTTCACTTAAAGGCTTACATTAATATGCAACAACTGCCGAGTTAAATAAAAAGAATCATCGGCATTTTATAACCTGGCTTGCCTGGTAAGGTTGGAGAGAATAATATAGCCTTGTTATATTTGGCGACCCTGGACCAAAATTTACGGGTGTTAATTACTACAAATGAGCATAGCACCCTAAACGACTAGACTTCTGATGACGTAGTGGTAGCGGCGAGTTCCAGATTTTTATTCTACGCAGCGCGGCAAGTAGAGAACATTCTATTTATAAGTTCTGAGGTGGCAGTCATCAGTCATATAAAGAAAAAAAGAAAAGAAAAGTAATTAAAATATTGAACACTGAGTGAATGACGTACAGTAAAGAACTTGAAACTGAAGCAGTGATTGTTATTGAGACTGTCTTTCTTCAGTAGTAAATCATTTATTATTTTGATAAGGAGTGAGTAGTGTATAGTAAAGAAGTTAAATATGAAGCAGTGATTTTTTGCTGTGGCGATTGGCTCTCTTGAGTAGTAACACTTTTGTTGTTGCTTGTAATATATGTATTATATATAATAATTGTATGAAATTTGCTAGAATGAGTGCCGAAAAGAGTACAGACCTAAAGAGTATGGACCTTGAATTGATATTAAATGCCATCCGAGGATTTGAACAGAGCCAAGAAAAAATCAGACAAGACATCCGAAAATTTGAACAGAGCCAAGAAAAAACCAGACAAGGATTTGAACAGAGCCAAGAAAAAACCAGACAAGGATTTGAACAGAGCCAAGAAAAAATCAGACAAGACATCGGAATAATTAATGAAAAACTCACGCAAGTTATACAAAGTAGTCAAGAATCTGAGAAAAGGATTACGGATTGTATTAATCAGCATATTAAAAGGACAGATGAATTGATAGTAAGTGTGTCTGGAAGAAATTTGAAGGTGGAGAAGGAGTCAGAAAAAGAACTGAAAACAATGAAGGAAGATACCATTGAAGTCAAGAAAGTTATGGAGCAAGATGTCGTTGTTTTACTGGATCACTATATGGAAGAAAAGGAGAAAACTATTGTTGAAACTGTAGAAGTGTCATTAAATAAAAAAATAGAAGAAAGTCCGAAAAATGTGGAAAATAAAAGGGAAGAAATTTTGGAAGGCCAAGTACGAAGTTATGTAGAAGCTGTTGAAGAAAAAATGAGTATAGCAGAAGCACGAAAAGAGTCATTAAAAGATACATTCGAGGAAGAAGAATTAGCAGATAATGATAGCGAGCTACCGTTAAGTATTGACGAAAGTGAAGAAATTGAAAATGTTCCTAGCAGCTATGGAGAAGAGTACGAATGCAGAAGTAGTGAGAATGAATATGAAGAAAATGATGAAAGTGGAATAAGAATGTTTTTTATAAGGAGTTATGACGAAGAAGAAGATGAAAATGTATTGCAGATGGGAACCGAAGAAAAGAATATTGTATCAGGTCCAGGTAGCTATAAAAGAACGAATGTATTTTTCCGGCACGGTAATACAGAAGCCGCTACATATGTTTCTTTTGACAGGAAAGATGAGAAGGGATCGATGGAAGTATTGTTGCAGGACACAATCGATGACGGCCGACACCGAATTACTTCAAATTATTTGAGAAAAGAGGACCCACCTGATATAAGTACAAGAGAAGTAGTTGAATGGTCTCATGAAAAGGAAAACTGGAAAACAAGAAAGAAATTACATGAAGGACTGGAAGAATATATAAAAGTGGCAGAAAGGAATTGGAAGAGGCGGAAGAAAAAGCTACGGTAGAACTACGTGTATGCAAGAAGCTTATCGGGGGCAAGTATTTCCATCATCAATTCGATTTGGGAGATATGTTTTTGGTGAAAACTAGACAAAATTCTTGCGAAATAAATTCAAAGATTGAAAAATTCTTCAAAATCTATCATGGACCTTTTAAGATTGTTGTTAAGCCAAATGCGAGTGCCTATTTGCTTGCTTATCCCAAATCTAATAAAATACTAGGATTAAGCAATGTGGTCGATTTAAAATTGTATAGAACAAAGGACTGAATAGATAAAATGTTAAGTAATTGTCAAAGTAATATTGTATTGATCTTAAAACAGAATAGTATCATAAAAGAAACATGAAAAGCAATCCAATGGTTCATAGTAATATGTAATGTTATTGTTAACGCCTTGTTGTGATGAAAAAAGTAGCATGATAAATGTAATGGTTAAGATTGAAATTTGAGCATGTTTAATCTGAACTGAGTGTACGTGTCAGGGCGAACGAACAATAATAGAATTGGACGCTATATAGTGCATATGATGCCAGATTTAGTGACAAGCAAAATTTTAAATAGTGAACTGATATAAACTGTGAAAATACTTTGGATTTTTAATCGAAATTATTAGCATAATGTGGAAAAAGTAAGGCCATTGCAAACTAAATTTGAGAAGAACTGTTGGACATTGTATACAAGGAGAAAATGGTGTCATCCATTGTGTAGTTCAATAACTTCTCGGCAAATTAAAAATTGTGCTAAATTTATTAATCTGCCTCGAAGTGGGGGCAGGTGTAGCATATACGCTAATACTAGCTTATAAGTGTTTACATTAAGTGACAATTATCTTTGGTCAGCGGGCGCTGCCAAAGAATAATATAATTAGTATGAGAGAGGTAATCGGTGTAAGACAAATGAGCGCAAGGACTGTGTTAAAACTTGCGAGAGTTTTTTGTATTTTGGGATATTTGAATTTGAATAAACATCTAATGTTGTTGGTGTTCTATATATAAGTGTGATTTTTCTTGGTTTAGTAAATATTATTTTCACTTAAAGGCTTACATTAATATGCAACAACTGCCGAGTTAAATAAAGAGAATCATCGGCATTTTATAACCTGGCTTGCCTGGTAAGGTTGGAGAGATAATATAGCCTTGTTATACTGTCTGAGGTTACAGCATAGTAGGAATACTAACTTCTTGTTGCTAGTACCAATGGTAATAGCAAAGAAATCAAAATTTGAATAAAACTTCACTGTACACTCTTCTATAGTCAGTGAATCAGCCAAGTAAGGACTGCTCTCGGATGATGGGGCAACTCGCTTTTGCAATGGGAATAGCAGAAACCCCTATTTTTGACTGTGATGATACTGTAGCACATCAAACGTAAATTCCTACAATTCTTCTCATCTACATCGGTGTCATTAGAGCCAGAAGAGGATTGGGGATTCAAAAAGAGACGGAAATCCGTGATGAGTGATGACATTATAAACGAATCCTTCCGACATTCAACTTGAATGATTTAGGGAAATCATGGAAGTCAGTGGCTAGACGTCTAACCTTCTAACCAAATATAAGAAATTTTATCTATTTACAATTTTCATGTTTTAAAAACGTTATTCCCAGCAATCTGATTCAGTGCAGTGTGCGGCTATACGGCAAAACTATTAATGAAACTTCTGCACACAGATGAATTTTATGTTTAACAGGCCGTGATCCTCAACGAAATGCATCAAATAGATAAAAATTAAACGTTATAAACGAGGAAAGCGTCAACAGTTTTCTACTCGGAAGAGCCAAATAAACTGGTACAGGCATGCGTATCCAGACACAGAGATATGTAAACATTCAGAGTACGGCGCTGCGGGTCGGCAATGCCTATATAAGACAATAGGTGTCTGGCGCAGGCGTTGGACCGGTTACTGCTGCTACAATGGCAGGTTACTACGATTTAAGTGAGTTTGAACATGGTTTTATAGTCGGCGCCCGAGAAATGGGTCACAGCATCTCCGAGGTAGCGATGTGGTGGGGATTTTCCCGTACGACCATTTCACGAGTGCACCGTGAATATCGGGAATCCCGTAAAACATCATATCCTGGAATTAAGCATAATGCACAAATTACTGTATGATCGGTGAATGGAAGGGGAAGGTGACCTAGATGTTCACAATGATTAAAACGGTGTGTGATTCTTTATGTGTTCAAACTGCTTACGAACGCAGCAATTAAATTGGCTGGAAATTGGATTTAAACGTAATAAATAAAATGGAATGCCATGGAAATTCATTATGCTGATGGGTTTTTAAATGACTAAGCACTTAGCACTAGTTGGTAATATTATTGATTTGTTGATAGCTGTACGTATTGTTTCACTTCCCCGAGACTGTTCTCACATGCGATCAAAGTGAACATATCTCATCAATCAAACCAATCAATGAGGATAGAACAAAACGTTTCTCAACATCGTTGGGTGATTGTAGTAAAAAATACAAAGAAAAAATACTCTTACCGAAAAACACTGAAGTAATCATACAAATGAGTGATTCGACTGTTTTCCTCTGTCATAAACAGATTATCGCTTTTAATTTTTGAGGTACTGTTCTCGAATTTATTTTTCAGAGAAAGGTAAGGGAAATGCTCCGCGACATTAATGACGAATCGGAATGTGTGCTTCGAAACTGTGGTTGCTCTTTTTAATTAGTTTTCCTGGTGATTAATTCTAGAAATTTAATTTAATTTAATTGCAATGGAGCTCACGCTCCGGTGTCAATTTCCCTTTCCCTTCACACCTTTTACCCCCATCTTGCACCCACCTATACTTGCCCTCCGCAAATTTCAACGTTTTTGGTAAATTATTCATCATTTCTTTTAGTAACTTATTCCAATCCCTGACACACTTACCTAAAAAAGAGAATCTTCCTACACCCAGAAATCGAGTGTCAGCTTGTGGTCGCCGCCATCTATTCCCTTTTAATTCTTACACCAATATCTTTCCATGCATCATCATCAATATATGCCTTGTACACTCTCATAACCCTCTTCGCCCTCCTCCTGTCTTCCGATTGATCCCATTCCAGCTCTTTCATCATATCTGTTACTGATTGCGTTCTGCGGTAATTTCCAGAAACAAATTTCGCAGCCCTTTTTTGCACCCTCTCCAACTCCTGTATTTGATTCTAAAAATTTGGATCCCATACAACACCACCATATTCCAGCAATGATTTGACTAAAATTTTGTAAGCTAATTCCTTTACTTCTCTCGCATATCTCCTCATCACGCTCTCCAACAAATGCATAATTTTGAAACCTTTTATTATCTGTCCAATGTGTTCTGCCCGGTTAAGCTTATATAGAAATGTAATGCCAAGATATTTGAATTTCAAGATTTCAACAAGCAGTTCTTTTCCCACCTTATAATCATAAATAAACTTTAATTTTTTACCCGTGTATCTCATAAGCTGACTCTTCTTTGCATTTATCCTCATCCCATGTTTACCAGTCAAACTAGATATCCTGTCCAGATCACTCTGCAGCTGTTTACAGTCCTCTACCGTTTTCATCCTTTTATATAGCATCTAATTTCTGATAGTAAACAATCAACACAATCATTCATTAGAATAATGAGCAGCAATGATCACAATACGTTACCCTGTGTCACCCCCATTTTTACTTCCACTTCTTTTGATTCTGCTTTTCCTACCCTAGGTATTCTACTTTTAAAAAAATTCTTCTACACAGCAAATTTACTTTATCCTCACACGTGACAATCTGACATACAGCCGGTATCCTTTACACGAGTTCATCGTTACCGTAGTTCTAACAAATTTGCACAGCGGCTAGAAGATCTCTCGAACCTCCCCTCAATTCATTTCGGTTGTCTGCACTAAACGAATACTCGAGGCCGTGCGTGTGTGGCAGCTGTAGAATTCGAATCCCGAGACAGCGAAATATTTAAAGCGGATGCCAGAAGGAACTAGTCTGAGGTATTGAGACTGACAGGTTCTTGGGAAAGCAAGTGAATAAAAACAGCCCACTAATTTACGATGTTTTGACGGCAGTCATAAATGTCGTCAGCGAAATGCTGTGTCACAATATCCCTCAAAAAATTTCCGAGCTGTCGTCCTGGAACTATCTAAACGTGGAAAACAAAACTCCCTCTTTCAAACAACCTTTATAAAGCTTTCGTTAAAATTCCGTTAAAAATCCTCGTCAAGTATTTTTCAGATCCGTATCGTGATAGAAGCTTCACGTAAAAGCTTATTACAGATGACAAATGTCGAAAAATTAAAATCTCTATTGACGCACGATGTGGTGCTACAGACTATGAACAAATTCCGTCCTAACACACCAAGAGGAATAAATTGAAACCTTTACAGTTGAAACATGTGGGGTCTTTATAAACTCGTCAATCACAAAGAATTCACATTGTCAGATTTAGAAAGAATGTACAAAGAACATTTTATCCACCCCAAGAGAAATCATAGATCACTTTCGCAATCCAAATAAATTTAGGTTGATTAATATCTTAAATATTAGCCATTTTCCTCTTGATTTTATACCTGTAAGCCTTATAGCTGTTACTGTAATGACTTTAGGTAATAAGCAGCGTTATTTGGATATTTTGAACTAGTAAGACCGAGAATTATTGCGGCTTTTCTTTTCACTCCGCTGGACGCTGTAAGTGCCCGGAACAATGCCCCGTCTAAAAGCAGTTCTCTGAAGATTTTTAATGGCTCCATTATTCATTATGGTTACGGTAATTAGCTACTACAAATTTAGCTTCCAGGTTGCAACGTAGTATCGCAGGGTGATTTCTTATATCTCTGATATTTGCACTGATACGTTTGTTCTGAACCGAATTTTTTTTGCCTTAGCTGAAATTTTTTTTCCAACTGGTCATACTGATACGATAGTTCCAGAACAGTGCTTCACTGATCTATGTAGTCTGTTAAGGCATATGATGACGTTTCATGTAAAAACAATAAAAAAGAAATGTATTTAGAAATATAAGCATTTCCGATAGCGAAGTCTTTCTCGGAGTGTTAATCGCATAGAGGTATTGGCGACAGCTAGCAGCGTGTTGAAACTCACAGGCAGCCACCAGCTGAGGACTACCGCAGGGAAAGCGGTCGAAACGTTGTGCGTAGGAAACAAAATTCGACCATATACCCGAGAACACTTCTAACAAATAATTTACTTCCCACTTCCATTTTATCAAGTAGAAGAAAGTAATAGAATAATCTTTTTCCTTTCGTGTATAGGATAAACCAGCAGCTATTGATCTACAAACCCTTTTATTATACAGAGAAATTATTATTATTTTAGAATGGATCAAACAGAGGCCAAAAATCTGGAACATTCTATCTATACTTAGAGTTTTAAATTTTGAATGTTAGCAGACTATTTAACTAAAACGTAGATATAACGTTTATTTCAAGCTTTTAAATTTCAGGAACATTCGCAACAAAAAATAAAATATAAATATGTACATTTTTTACTGGAGCTTATGTATCAGTTCACAGCCAGATTAAAAATATCCTAACGATGGAGACGCCATCTGCAATAACGGTCTGGAGGAAGCGGGTTCCGTGATTTCCCGAAACTATTCCAGGGAAATGCCTTGCAGTTCCATCAAAAGGCCATCATCGAATTCCTTCCGGTCCTTCGCCCCGGTGCTTTCCCTGTTCTAATGATACAGACGTCGACAAGGCGTAAAGCCGTAAAAAACATATGCTACCTGGAGACAGATTCCTTGCGGTGATCATTCTTTAACCTGATGTACGTAAAAAATAAAAACTGATATAAGCACAGTACTAGTATCTAAAATAACTTGTAAGAAAAGGTATCACGGTGAACCATGCTACATCTGCTGTCTCGTCCACAAATCGGAATGAATGTATATCAATTTGACCTCCACTCAGTTACTGACAAACCCATCGCATTGGCGGAAAAACTACCACATATCTGACGCTGTCATCGACACGAGAAGAAGAAAAAGACGGTGAAGTAATTACATTCGAGAGAATGTTGGACAATGGTGAAAGGAATTCGGCTATCAACTTTAAAGAAATCATCCTGGCATTCGCTGGAGAGATTTAGGGAAATCACAGAAAACTGGATGTCCGGACGGGGATTTGAGCCCACATCCTCCCGGATGCCAGGAGTAGCCTTGCCGCTCACCCACCACGCTCAGCGGAGCAGAGAATTTTTTTTTTTTTTTTTTTTTTTTTTAAATGGCTTTCGGCTGTTGAGGCCATACAGCCAGCTCAATGTGACAACTTTTTCCAGTGTATTAGTTTCTAGAGTAACTTGTTGCTATCAAGTATTGACACATGGACACTACAAGACGGACACGACATTCACAGACACAACACTAAATACCCATGCCCTCGGCCGGACTCGAACCGGCGACCTTCACGTGGAGCTAGCACTCTAACCCCTACGCTACCGAGGCCGGCCAGAGAATAATGTCACGTTACTTAAGACTACTGTCGAGAGAAGTGGGGCAACGCACTGTGTTCGATTTGAAAGCCCTCTCCAATTTACTATGATTTCGAAATCGTGCCATTCCAGTCAGGGTTTCGTACCGAGGAGCCGCGTTCGATCAATACGCTTTTTGTTATTCTTTTTTTTTTTTTTTTTTGTATTCGGCCTTTTAGCCATTCAGCCAGCGACTGTTTTTCCATTCCTCAAGTGCGCATATAGAATCTTATCGTGTTATTTTTAATGATAGCAACTGACAGGACAACGCAAGACGAACAGAACAATTAATAAAAACCTCCCATGCCCTAGGCCGGACTCGAACCGGCCACCACTGTCTTTTTATTACCTTCTGATATAAACTAGCTGATTTACTTGAAATGTTAACACGAAATATGTAAAGATTGGAAATTGACCATATAACGAATTGCTTTTTCGGAATACTAGTCTACTGTTTAGAGGTACTAACAAATCTGTCTACCATGAACCCTACTGAATATTTTCAACTTGACGTTTATGGTGAGTCTTTGTCTGTGACTATTATATTGTAAACTTGTCTAATTAAGAGCCAATTTTCTTGAAAATAACACCAAATCGACAATTTGACTATCGAATATGGCTGTATTTAAGCTAGCCCACCTCAGTTTAAAAAGTTCCCTTTCAAAAAATGTATTGAGTGATAACTTTTTTCCTTTTACTTATAGCCTTACGTTTCGTCGACGTCGAGACCATTAGGGGCGGGATGGGGCTGAGGACAAAAATCGGGAAAGAATTCAGCCATGGCCTTTAGAAGGCATTCGCCAGGAGTAATTTGTGGAAACCATGCAAATCCCAAATCTGGATGCGCGGACGGGGATTCGAACCGGCGTCCTCCCGAATGCGAGTCTAGAGCGTTAACTGCTCACCCTCCAGGCTCGGTTTGAGTGACAAGAAATCTTTGAAGTAACATGTGTGAGTAGACCCAAGAGAAGGTTTGTCATCAACTTGATGATGTTTAATGGAAGCTAATGCTAAATATATTGTCTCGAGTAATGATCCAATCACATGAAGTCTCACATCTAACAACTTATTCTTATGGGTTTCTTTTTTTTTACGAGATTAGATTATGTTCTTATAAAGCTAAAATCAGTACTAGTTCCTCTTAATTTAATCATGTAAAGATTGAAATTAATTTCATGCTTAGGTGCACAGTATTAATTAAAACTTTAACAAATGAATAAAATTTTATTTAGTTAGTGACGGAAAATTTAAAAACTGACTCTTAAACTAACCCGTGAATATTTGTCTGGCAAAGGAGACCCGGAACTTAACGTGGTATTTGAACTACCAAGTGTCCTACTAAAAGCGCAGAGTCCTGGACAGAATGTAGTTAGTGATATTGAATATCGGGGTCGACTTTATTCTTTGCAGTGATGAACTACATCCGAACTGGGGTGCATTATGCTGATGTGCGTTTTTCACTTGGTCTAAATCTTTTGGCATCAGAATCCTGTGTCAATAAACTACCTCGAAGATCTCATAAATGAATGGTGCCGCCAATTTTGTGCTTGTTGACTTAATACTTTTAGTCTATTGCAAAAACATGTAGTTATCCAGAGATCATTAAATAAATCACGTATTGGAGTGTTAATGCAGTTGGAACGTTTCAAATGTTATTTATACTCAGTAATCTTTTCAACCATTAGCCGATATTAATCGAGCCATTGTAATGTTTTTTAAACGATAGACGATAGAGAGATAAAGCAATTTCTAAGTGTTTACGATGTTTATTCATTTAAATGTTTATTTATCGTGGCAAAATTAGAGCTGTCAATCCATCTATTATATCATACAATCTAATTATAAAAAATATTTTGCACTCTACATAAATTAATTTTACAACACATATCTCACATTTTACTTACATCAAGTTAATAACTAAAATACTAAAGAAAACCTTAGTGAGACTGATGTTAATTAATGAATGAGGTGGTAAGTGGCACAAGCTGATGCCAGTGAACGTTAAAGAACTACGTCAAAAGCAGTACGAACTAAATAATAGTTCAGTTAAAGGAAGTATGTGAAAAAAGACATATACTAATAATAGTGAAGTCAAAATAAGTACGAGAAAACAGCGTGAAATAATACAAAGGAAGACTAAGAATGGGAGTGAAGGCTGGAAAACTAATGATGGAAAATAATAGTGCTTCCCAAGACTGTTTTAAATGGACAGATTTCTGCAATAATTCTTATTATGAGTGGAAGGTTATTGTCTAGGATTTCCCAGCTATGAAAGGAGATGGTTAGAACATTTCATTCCACGGATCTGGTGTTAATTTTAAGGCACAGACCTACGTATGTGATGTCTGAATAAAGGTAAGTGGGAGTTTTCAGATGTATGCGACGGTAAAGGAGACCTACTCCTAGTGTGGAATCGTGTGTCGTATGCGCGCAACGAATTTGGCGATCAAAAAGAGGAGAGACATTATCGTACAGTTGCAGGTCTCAGATGAACCTTATAACAAGATCAAGTTTCCTTAAGTATCACGTACTTAAATTTTGCCACACAAGGTAGCAATAATCGAGATGGGTAAGCGCCAGAGGACGGAAATTTTTTTTACCTTTGTGCAGAACATGAAGAGAACAGAAGGCTTTAGGACCGTTTTGTCGGTCCAGTTTAAATTACTGTCGACTAGGACTCCCAGATCTTTTACCGTATCGCTGTGAATTGTCTCGTTTTCCCTGAAGCTTTATTTATTGTTAATGGGTCTAAGGATTTGACCAATGTTGAGGCGGATATGTGTTCACTGTGTGTTGTGGTGAGCAACGAATTGGGGGCGTCTTGCAGCTGCCGTGGAGAGTGGCACTGACCGTTACTGGCAGCGTGATGGGAGGCTACAGCCACGGCATTGGAGTGTTATTGCTGACGGCTGCAGAGCTGCCATCGCGACACAAGCCTCCGTTCGAAAACTCGTCGTACCTGGTGGAGGTCGGCGCCTTAAGCCGTGACACTGGGCATGGTAACTGAGACACCGTACCCCTCAAGCTGATTAATGGAGCCGCGTAAGAGGCCATAACGATAACTAGTTTGTTACGAACACACATGCTCTTATGGAAGAGTAATTGACTTATTAGGAACTTACACGCTCTTCTAAAATGTGTAACTGAAATAAATAAATCATTATTGATTAAAAATTTCATTTCCCTACTCAAATTAGTTTAAAAATAATTACTAATCTCCCCTCTTCTGAACCTAATGTTTATGGCCTTAGGACAAATAGTTGTCGAGGCTGTAGGCTTTAGACGATTGAGTGCTTGGAACGTGAAGGAATTTGGCCATGGTCTTTTGAAGGAACCATCCCGGAATTGGGCTGGAGTGTTTTAGGCATACCAAAGAAAACCAATATCTGGATGGCCGGACGGGATTCGAACCTGCGTCCTCCTGAATGCAACGCTACAGCCCAGCCGCTGTCACACGGGGCTTCGGAGTAATTCCAGTTGCTGTGAATTTAATTGTTTAGTGTAAATAGCAGAACCTGTCGCGCTTATTTCTCTCCGGCATTCTGCCACAGACATCCAAGCAAATACGACAGAATGAGAGTAGACTTCGCCACTGCAATGCGTATGACTGAACCGGAACCAGGTTCAATGGATCCTCTCAATGGAGCCCAATCACGCGTTTACTTCTGAAAAACACTGACAGCTCACCTGTTTTCAGTCCCCACCTCAAACCTCCAGTAAGGGTTATGACCTCTCTGAATAGTCACTGCGGAGACGTTTGAAATTTAACTCAAGCGTATGATAGGACATATGTGACTAGCTCCAGCACCTCTGAACCGCTGGAAAAGTACCAAGTACTGGAATTTTTTTTTTTCACCACCGTAACCGAAACCAACTCTACTTGTCTCGACGCCGGATGGTTTCATAGTGTAAGGACTAGCTCGGCGAACAGGGCGTATACTATACGTTGAGTAGAAAAGCTAACATTAGGAAGCATGCACAGGAGCGAAACGAGCGGCAAATGTAAATTCACAGAGCTAAGCACACGCGAAATTTATGTTATACATTACAGCAACAAACATTAAAGCAAGCAGAAATGAGGCACCAACGGATACTTGCTTGGCGTATGGTTGCAATGAACAACCGCACTGAATTGTAAAAACACAATATTTCGACACCTGATGAAGGAGAACAATCCAGAACAACGAAAGACGCCACTTTCCTGCAGTTCGCTACAAACATTCGGGGTAAATTTGACAGAAACCTCGCATGGCATGGCATAAAGCACCAAGCACTGTAATATCCCATAATTGTAGACAGAAAATAAATTTCTCAGAGATGCGTTTGATACACCAGTGTTATGTTAATAAGGTGGAGAGAAAGTAGTAATTTTAAAAACAATGTAGTGAACACTACAGAACAGATACAGTATCGGCTGTTTCAAGAGTCATGATTCTAGTCTGCATCTACATTTATGTACTCTGCAATTTACAAATTTGTGGGTGGCAGAGGGTGCTCAACACCAAAACTTGTCTCTACTTCGTGCATTCCAATCCCGAAGAGCACGAGGGAAGAAAGAATTCATATAAGCATCATTGCGGCATCTTATAATTCTAAACTTATCACCCCTGTAATTGCGATTTAAATAGGTTCGTGGACGAAGTATTTCATCGCACTCATAAATCAAAGTGGGTGTACCCATGTTTACCAATAAGTTCAAACGAAAACTACGTCGTCTATCTACCAGAGACTCCCAGCACAATCTACGAATCAATTCTGTGGCGCTTTAGTAAAGACTGCAGCAAGCGGTCACGAATCCAGCTGCTCTTCTCTGTACTTTGTCTATTCTGTCAATCAATCCCTTACGAAACGGATCAAAAATGGCACGACAGTAGTCTAAATGTGGACGCACGAGAGTTTTGTACGCTGTCTCCTTTGTTTGTGTATTACAATTTTTCGAAATTCGACCTATGAATCGCATCTCCACCAACGACCGAATTAACGTGCAAGTCCCATTTCATGTCGTTTTGTAGTGTTACGCCAAAATACTTCACGCAATCGACCATATCAATACCTGAACTGTTTACTTCGTATTTCTGAACAAGCAGTTTCTTTTTGTTAGCTAAGCAATTTAATGTAAGTTGGCATTTTTCGCACCATGCCGAAATAACAACCAGATCGCGCTGAATTTCTAAGCAGTCGGCCGAATTCCTTGCATCATCAGCACATAGTCCATCTTAGGACTGCTAGATCTATAAGAAAGAATGATTACAGTTACCATAGTTACTTTAAACGTTAGTACAAAAGGTTACGAAATATGTAACTGCAGTCTGCATTGACCGTGTCCTTTACCTCGGCATGTAAACATGATCATGATAGAGTTTCGACAGAATGAGTGAGATAACATATTTTACAAGACCACGTGCCTGCTCGACTACCCGTAGTAATAATCTTCTATCAATTCATAGTCAAGGTACGAATCGTTGTTTGAATATCAGGTCCAAAGGACTGCGGATATTTGATGGAAATTTGTACACACGTTCCTCATCAGGCACATGAAGCTACTGGGGGGGGGGGGGGGGTAAATCAACCCCAACGCATCGCCTTATAGATAGAGTGAGGTTCCAAACTGTCAAACTAAAAGTACTGTTCGATA
This sequence comes from Vandiemenella viatica, assembly GCA_031002005.1. NCBI lineage: Eukaryota > Metazoa > Arthropoda > Insecta > Orthoptera > Morabidae > Vandiemenella > Vandiemenella viatica. Next base: position 187,570,733 of record JARYHS010011408.1, read on the forward strand.
AAATCTTCTCTAGTCAACTCAACGGGATGGTTACTATTCAAAAAGCGTTTAAAAATACGTGTACAAAATTCTGTAATATTTCGTTACGTTCCGAAAATGGCACGGATGATTTTTATGAAACTTGGTAGACCTGTTTCGCATACGCTGACTTAGTATTTAAGGTCCACCGAACACAATAGGGTGCTCAGTTACTCAGTTTTGCTTAATGTGACCCACTGCTGTGTCTACCCAGTATGATGTAAGTCCATTAATATTTCTCTGTGTGTGTGTGTGTGTGTGTCTGCAAAAGAACTCACTCTCGCTGCGGCTTTGATATGAAGAAAACTAATTCCATTAAGATGATTTATTAACTGAACGGAGATTTTAGACTTGGGGGGCTGGAAGGTTACATAGCTTCATATACAGGGCGTTCGCCGGGAAACGCTACCCACTGTTAGCGCTACAAGGAAGAAACTGCTCCCGGCGAGCGAGCGGTCAGCTTCCGGCATTGTTCGACCGTCGGACGCGGACTATTTCATAATAATTACGCTTCATAAACTTCATAAACTTGTATGTGCTAAGCATTTAAATGTGACGTCAGTTGCGGATCAATAGTGCCATCGTGGACACCCTGCAGGTACCAGTTGCAAAATCTAATCCTAGGCCCCTGGTCTATTTCTTTAATTTTATGCACCACAATTGTTTTGTACGGCTTTAAGTGAACTAGCTTTGTTACTTTCCAAGCTAACGTCTTAGATACGCCTGCCTGCTGCCCTAACTGACTTAATGATTTTTTGGGTGACTGTTCTAGTCGAAAAGCGATATCGTCAATTTTCTCCTCTGTGAGAATACGGTTGACCGACAGTCTCTTATTGTTAAAAAATGAACCCGTTTCTCTTACTTTTTTAACCAGACGCAGAATTGTTGATTTAGCTGGCAGTAAAGCGCCAGAATATTCGCGACGAAATTTACTGCGACACTTTTTAAATGACTTCTTCTTCACATATGTATCGTAGAGAAATATTCTTTGATGCAAACTGTAACGTACCATAATTTTACTCACACTCAAACACGGTACAGATTAGTAAGAGTATGAAGCCCCAAACCAGCCAAACCGCAAAGAAACGTTTATTCACAACACTGATTAATAAGAGACTGAAGTCACAAACTAGCTACAGTGCGGTGATCACGGCGCCGTGTGGCGGGAATTGCTGGCCCCACTATCCCAGCAAGTTGCCGACGGCAACAGACTGGGAGGGTAGCGTTTCCCGGCGAACGCCCTGTATTATGACACTTTTTAACACTGTAGTTATTGGCATGAGGTTTCAGGAAAAAGGGAATGATACAGAATGCTGTTGTTGAAAGTGTCAGAACTGCTTCGGTTAACAGAGATAGGTTTCGCTCTCTGCTTATTGGGTCACAGAGAACAGAACTCATAGTTACAGACCCACTGGTCCCTAGTCCAAGGTCAGTTGTAGCGCTAACGAGCGCGACTAGACAGTATCACACGGGACGGCATACAGTTTGACCATGCCCCGTCATACCACAACAACGCAGACACAGACACATCGTCTACAAAAACGTCAAAGCTTTACCTTTCTTCAATACTGTTACTTAAAATTTTACGTTTTGATTAATATTATCGACCACCGATTCCGAAACACGCATTCGTGAACCAACCTATTCGAAAGTAACTCTACCTATCTGTCTGATTGTTACGTTTTCAGGGCTAAACGGCTAATCCCATCTAGATGAAATTTGATAAAGAGATAGTATTTGCGATTGGGAAGAACATAGGATACTTTTTTCTTTATGAATTCTATACTGTGTCATGGATTTTTGAAAACTAACTGAACGGTGATAGACAGACGCATAGCATGTGTTAGTGTCTGTAACGCACTGCCGGAGATCGGCTCACTGGATAAGGCGCTTGCTTTCAAAATTTCAGGTTTGAGTACCTGGTTCAAACCCCATTAGGAACATGAATTTTTAAGAATTGTTTTTGAGCGTATGAGCCATGCTTGGACGTTCCGTGGTTCGGATTCTACATTAAAATGTAGATCCAGTCACGACAGAGGCAGAAAATATGGAATATACGTACCCGGCCGAACAATCCTTCGGGACCCAAAACTGTCATACAAGTTTTATTTTTTATGCTATATCGGTCACTCGGCTTTGTTTCTCTCGCAGTCCGTGTATGTGTGATCTACAACAGTGATTCTCAAAGTGGGGTACCCGAACCCCTAGGGGTTCACGAGTTGATCATATTGGGTTACCGACAAGATTTATGTAATGACAGACTGGCTATCTCATACGTATAACACGTAAAATGGTGAATATTGCTCAGTTTTGCCCATTTTCGCTAGTAGTGGAGTTAAAAAAAGTCGCAGCTTTTTCTCAAGTGGGTTCGCCATTGCCTTGAAAATTTTATAGAGGTACATAAAGACAAAAAGTTTGAGAAACACTGCTCTACACTAATCTATCTATCTATCTATATCAATAAAACGAAAACCGGATATATTGGTCGTATAAAAACTCGGAAACTACGGGCACATTTAGATGGGGTTTTCACCGTTTTAAAGCTTAGAATCTCAATTCAGTTGATTGTCATGTCTTACGTTTCAACGTTAAATAACGCAGGAGCATTAAATGAAATTCTGAACGTATGATGACAAATCCCAAAGATGGAAGGATTAGATGTTGTATACTTCGCACTAAACACAAAACTACAATGTCTCTGACCATAGCCTTTAAAGAAAGCAATATGATAACTTTACAATAATAACTATTTTGCACGCTAAACAAAACTTGAAGTATTCCTTCCTTTAATTTGGGATATTCAATTTTTAAACGCCATAGATAGCCGTAAAAATAACAGAGATTTTGTTTAAGCACGATCTCTGGACAATGTATTTGGCCATCGGCATTAGTCTTCTGTTTACGATAGTATTATTCCGGATTCACTATTGATATTTGTATAAAGACTGAACCTGCGGAGTTAAAATATCTGGCGCTTCGAGCAAAAAGTATATCCATTTACTTCGCAATTGGATCAAATTAATTCCGAAAAAAGTTGGCGCGAATTTTATGAAACTTTGTACAAATGTTTCTCATTGCGAGAATAAAAATGTGGTATGGGTAAATCTACGCCAACTATACCGGGAAACGCCGGGAAACTCCGTTAGTAATGTTATAAATGCGAAAGGAACTCTGACTCTCTTTCTGTTTGTTACGTTTTGATGACTAAGCGGCTATACCGATATTGATGAAATTTGACAAGGAGATACTTTGTATCATTAGGAAGGACAGAGAATACCTTTTTAGGGATAAATCACATTTTTCGTCATTAAATCCGAAAACAAACTGAATGATGCCAAGCAGGCGGATAATGTGTGTGAGTCTGTAACGTTACATCGGTCGCTCAAAGTTCTCCGGTAGTCTGGCTATCTGGCAGTTCGTTTACAGAGAAACCATATTAAATTGTATATATGTTGATTTTCGCTGCACCTTCTGTTATTTTGTGTCTACCTAAAAGTTTTTAGAATCAGTACATTTTGATTTCTTTTTTGACATACCTCGCAGGAGTAAATCAGACCTAACAGAGCAGGAGCAGCTATGGTTATTAGAAAACAAGAATCCGATGCTCACACTGAATAAACAAGACCAATCTGAAAGACAAGTTGCCCTCAGTTAACCCTCCGCCCTCTCCTTAGTTTTTTGTTGTTTTTAAACATGTTGCAAATTGATTCTCTTCATGAGACATATTCGATGGTAGAATGGTGTATGGTAATGGCTTCTACGTCATATTATCCAAACTGCGTGAGTTTTAGGACACCTTTTGCGTAACTTCATTCTACTAACATCTTTCTATATCCAATTCTAGCAATAAAATTCTCAGTCCACGCGTACAAAGTCGCGGGTAACAGCTAGTAGTTCTGTAAAAGGAGTAAATAGAAAAAGGAATTGACTAAAACACTCTGAATATTCACCGAGCGTGGTGGGTGAACGGTTAATGTTCTGGCATCGCTATCGGGAGGACGCGGGTTCGAATCACCGTCCGAGCATCCAGATTAGGGTTTTCCATGGTTTCCCCAAATCACTACAGGTGAATGCCGGGATGCTTCCTTCAAAAGGGCCATGGGTGAATTACTTCCCGTTCCTTGTCCCCCAGTCCTATCCCGCCTCTAATAAACTTTGCCGTTGACGAGGCGTAAAGTAGTAAGTAAAAAAAAAAAAAATCTGAATAAAAATTTCTAGCATTGCCGGAGAATGTTCCTTCAATATAACTTTACACATTATGTTTGAAAATGAACAACAATTTACTAAAATACTGCGAGCATGCTATAAAATTCCTTTAATCGCAGGAGAATGCTCAATAGTCATAACTATATCTAGAAATTTCTTGATCTCAACGATTTTTATAGGTGCAGATTATTCTAAGCCATCAGCAGATACCCCAGCTGTTACCCGCGACTTCGTACGCGTGGACTTCGAATTTTATTGCTAGAATTGGATATAGAATGCTGTAAGTTACGTAAATATGTCCCAATAATCACGAAGTCTGGATAATATGACGGGGAAGCAATCATCATACCATTCAACCATTAAACCTATCTCATGGAAAGTTTGCAAATTGACTGCGAGAGAAACAAGCCCTGGGCGACTGATATAAGATTACAGAGACTTACACACGTTATCCATAAGTATGTCAACGTTCGGTTAGTTTTCAAAAATTCATCATAAAATATGTTATTAACCAGAAAATTTCCTCTTCCCAATGTTACATAATAATTCATTGTCTGAATTCATCAAGATCGTTTATTCCATTAAGACCCGAAAACGTAACAAACAGAGAGACAAAATAACTTTCACATTTATAATAGATAAGACTGTAACCGAAAGATAGTATGTAGATTTGAGATATTTTTGTAGTAATAAGTTTCGAACACTGTTCATAAGCTACAGAGAAACAATCGACTGTTTAAAACTAGCCTCTGTGTGTTTGATGAACGCGAATACTGGTATAGGTTTCGAATAATGTACACTCTTTGGCAAAAAAATTGACTGTGCGCGCCTGCGTCTAAGTCTCTTATTTTGCACAATGTGGCATCAATGGAGAGTTTGTCTTCCCGGGAAACTTTAGCGCATCTACTAGCTCTGCCCATCAAACCATGCCATTGGCGGGTATTCAATTCAGCGCCATCTGTAATTCATTTCCTTAAATCAATGCCTGTAACATAACAGGAAGACTCCGCCCATCGAAGATTCTTATTGGCAGGGTAGATCATCAATCTTCCCCTACATTTCAGTAAAAGGCTACTGACCAATCCTGAGTCAAGTAATGCATTTTCCAGTCCCGGGATTGGCTATCATATTCGGCAAGATATGGCCGACCATCGAATCGAAAGAAATTCGGTTCCAGCTATACTTTTGTTAAATTCGGATCGTGAAACATGTCACTAAAGTTGTAATGAACAAGATTGCAATAAAGCGCGGTAAACATGAGGTTCAGTGATTATTTTATTCCAAATGATTAGCGTAAAACTATAACGATGTTTATTTATATATTGATTTGCCTAATTCCTTCCAATAATAATACACATAATGAGATGTGTGGGCCAAGAATTGGGTGGAAATGTTCAAAGATCCAGAATTTTTAGCTCTACAAAACTATAGAAATGATTATAAAGAGATTATTTCGGAAATTTGTCTAAGACCAGTCGAATGTAACTGATTTCCGAGACAGGATAAAGTTGTTTACACACTGCACGAGCTGTCTATCTGCACGAACTCAGTTGCCTTATCGTTAACGCTCTGGTCTTCTGAACGCAAGGTCCTCGGTTCGATTCCAGGCGTTCCAATTATTTTTTTGCATTTATTTTAAACAAGTCGAAGCTACAAATGACTTATCCGTAAATATAACGTCGAATCTTACCTACTTGCGTCAGGGAATAGTATACCTAAGGAAAGACACAGAACTGAGTGCTTCTTAACAAACAGCACACGTAACTATGAAAGCTTTAATGGAGGTGACACTGGAAGAAACTTCGGGTTTCAACCTCGTCGAAATCGCATCATCTGGTGACGTTAGGTGGACTACAACGAGATCGCACAGTCGTCAACGAGAAGAAATACTAAATAATATTACTGTAGCAATTTCTTATTATTCCTCTGGCTTTAACACTCGTCTACTTTTAAGTCGTTAAAGATGGGAAGGGAATGGAGACAACGAACGGGAAGGAATTCGGACCACGGATTTTCGATGAAATAATCCCTCCATTCACCCGGAGTGACTTGGAGAAACGAAGGAAAATCCAAATCTGGATAGCCGGATGGGGATTCAAACCCGCGTCCTCCCGAATGCGGAATCATAGCGTTGACGCTCAGCCATTAGGTTCACTTTTTCAATATTTTCGTATTTGGTCTATGATAACATCCATAAAATAATTTTAAAAAAATCTACTAAAAACAAAGTTAAACATTGTAAATGAAAATATATGTGCAGAAGTGATTTGATCTGATGAGAGAGGAGGTTTCAAAACAATCTCTGAAATCAGAAACGCAATTCAAATTTCATTTTCTCTCTCTCTACTCTCTTCGCCCCTCTCTCTCTGTTTTCAATTTTTAGCAGCTATCAAATACTAATTGAATATAAGCCCCCTCTTATCTGTTTAATGAAGTTGTATTAAACTAAAAATGAATGAGCAAAATTGATCGGTTTGCTAGTAACCAAACAGGCAAAGACCTTCAAATCGATTGCTAAACTACAAAAATTTGCTGTCTCAATAAAATGTGGTAAAATTAGAAATTTCAATATGGGTATTGACTAATTCTCTATAATGTTTTCTCTCATTTTTTCAGGTATGTCTTTCAGTTAAAGATTAAGAGTTTAGTTGGAATGAAATTATCACGCTGAGCAATAACACTGCTAATTGATACAAAATTTATAAATCAGCTCTATTACTCTCCGCAGCTAGAGTGTAATACTCAAATGTCGTAGTAGACGGAAAGATTTTAATTCTGGTTTCCTTGTTTGACACTCACCTTGCCCGCACTGACCTTCAATTTTAAAGCCTCAGTTTTCCTCCTACAATGTTCTGATTGAAGCCTATAAGACTTCGCAATATTTAAAACTTTCAAAAGAAGAAGCAATAAAAGAAGTAAAAGAGGAATTTGAATGTGGCTTAAGTGTTCACAAAGACAAAGCCAGTAACCGGTCTGATTGGATTTGCTGATGACATTGTCCTGAGAGCAGGACGGACAGGGTATATGGAGGAGTTATTGAATGACATGAACAAAATAATGACGGAGGACTCTGTAATAAATACAGATCGAAGCAAGACAAAAGTATAAAAGAAATAATAGTAGGTTAAATTTATAAAAGAGGGATTGAATTCAAAATTAGAAATAATAAATTTTGTTACTTAGGAAGTAAAATTATAACTGATGGCCCAAACAGGAATGGTGTTAAAAACAGAATAGCACTAGTAAAAAGAACATTCATGAAAAAGTAGTTTCAAATATTGACCTAGGAACTTTTAAATTTCTATGCATGGAGTACAGCATTTTATGGTAACGAAGCATGGACTTCAGGAATGCCTGAAAGAAAGAAAATTGAAGCATTCGAAATGTGGTGCTATAGAAGGATGCTGAAAATTTGGTGGACTGTTAAACCACGAAATGAACATTTTTTGTGAATGATGGCTGACGAAAGAATCTTACACAAAGAAGAACGGGATGGTGGGTGATTTTTCAAGTTATGCGGGATTGGTTATGTATGAAGCAGATAACAGAGGACGAGTTTCGAGAGGGGTGTTTTGAGATGAAGAGGTTAGTGCAAAATAAGAAGGGATGGAGGATTGTATCAAACCAATCGAGAGACTGACGACAGTAAAATAAGAGATGAAATAAGCGAAAGGGTGAAACACAGTGCCGGGCCATTGAGACCTGCTCTTCCGAAACACATCGATGGGGCCGCCAGCTTAACTTCCAAATCCGGCGAACGAGTTACTGTCAAAAGGATGTTATACAATCACTCCATACGCGCTACAGAGAGGTTTGGGATTTAACCCAGGACTTTTGTGCACCATCTGGTGATTAGTAATAATGCACCACCTCCGAAACATGTCCCAGTTCTAAAACGTTCTTCGACCACCGGAATTCAAATCAGGTAACGCAGTATCTGGCGCCGCGCGTCATCACGGAGCTATGATGACCCGAAACGAAGATGTTGGCTATAGAAGTATAGCATTTAAAATTCAACCTTTCACCTACGTCACAAGCTGTTTGGTGCAGAGGCGTAAATTCCAATTGAAGTAGCTGAGACAGAAAAAATTAAATTTGAATTGCGTTTCTGATATCAGAGATTGTTTTGGAAACACGCCCTCTCATCGAAACATCTCACTTCTAGCGACATATTATCATTTACGATTATTAACTTTGCTTTGAGTAGATTTTTAAGTAATTTTATGGATGTAATCGTAGACCAAATACGACTAGTAACGAAAAAGTGAAGTTAATGGGTGAGTGGTAACGCTCCGGTGTCGCGTGTGTCTTTCGCAATGACCCGGAAAATATTAGCTGTGTAAGAACAAAGTTAGGTCTCACTATTTAAGTAAGATCGATTCCCCGTTCGGTAGAGTGATACTGGGAACCCTACGAAAACCGAAGTCTCGATGGCAGAACCATGAGTATAAAATGGTTACTACCAAACTTCGCTTCAAATCGTTACCAGTCACCAACAGCATTCTTATTTTCATTCCTGTATTTGGTTTGCAAGTTAAGCTCTTTTTTGTGGCAATAGAACGATGAAAACTCAGATTGAGTTTCAAAGAAATAATCCGCCATTCACCCGGGGTGACTTGGAGAAACCAAGGAAAACCCAAATCTGGCTAGCCGGATGGGGATTCAAACCCGCGTCCTCTCGAATGCGGAGCCACAGTGTTACAGCTCACCCATTAGTTTCAGTTTTTCATCATTCGTAAAACAGTCTCTGAAATCAGAAACGTAATCCAAATTTAATTTACTCTCTCTTCTTTTCGCACCTCTCTCCCTTTTTTCTATTTTTGGCAGCTATCAAATACAAAGTGAAGATAAGCCCCCTAGATTCTGGGAGATATTATTATATTAATCCCGTTGTTTAATGAAGTTGTATTAAACCAAAAGTGACGAGCAAAATTGATCCGTTTCCTTGTAACCAAACAGGTTACATTTTAATCTCTTCGTAGAAATTAAAAAATGTTAAACTCCAGTAATTTGCTGCCTCTAATAAAATGTTGTAAAATAAGAAATTTCAATATGGATGTGAACTAATTCTCAATAATGTTTTCACATTTTTTCACGTATGTCTTTCAGTAAAGATTAAGAATTTTTTGAAATGAAATTATCACTCTGAGCAATAACACGGCTAATTGTTACAAAATTTTATAAATCAGCTCTATTACTCCGCAGCTGGAGCGTAATTCTCAAATTCGTGTAGAAGGGAACATAGTGTTTACAAAGCGTTTAATACGGGTTTCCTTGTTGACACAGGTCTTGCCACACTGACATTCCTGCACTGAACTTCTATTTTAAGCCTCAGTTTTCCTCATGTTCTCATTGAATGCCTATAAGACTTCGAAATATTTAAACTTGCAAAATAAATTGTTGCTGATCATTCCGAGACATACATTATAATGTAAACAGCAGCTACAGTTTGGGTTTAGGGAAAACCGTGCTGTAAGAGAAACAATTCTGTCCTTACCAACCAAGAAAAACAACGATACTTTTATGGCGTTTGTTGATTTAGAAAATAGCCTTTGATAATGTTAGAAGGGAGCAAGATATTCAAAATTACAAAAAAAAAAAAAAAAATCATGTCTAAAATATCGAGATAGAAGAATACTTTATAATCTATAAAAGAATCAAGTGGCTATAATATAAGTAGAGAATCATGAGAGACACGCATCAGTCGAAAAGTATGTGAGCCATGGTTGTCATTCATTCCCACTATTATTCAACTTATATTTGAAGGAAGCAATAAAAGAAGTAAAGAAAAATATGAATGTGGCTTAGGTGTTTACGAAGACAAACCCAGATTAATAGGATTTGCTGATGACCTGTTAGCAGGAACTACTGTAAGAAATTAAAAAAAAAATATACTGATGGAGGATTCTGTAATAAATACAAATCCAAGCAAGACTAAAGTGTAAAAGAAATAACAGGAATAATG
>JARYHS010011408.1:187581921-187624934 GCA_031002005.1 Vandiemenella viatica
AGCTTAGTGATCTTAATTTTTTACAAGCCACTTTCCACACTAAATTGGATATGTTATTAAACCAGATGACGTCACCCAGTAGAACATTAGTGCTTTCCGGTAATTTCAATGTAAAATTTTTCAATAATTGTAGTAAAAAATTAGACTTATTAAACATGATCAAATCATTCAACTCAGAGTGAAAAATAATACCCCAATTAGCATATCAAACCTCTGTCACACACTTCTTGAACAAATATTTGTAATAAATTCATGTTTGTTTGCAAAGGTGAAGTTATCAGCATGATAATATTAATTGAATAAATGCACAGATAAATACATAATCTACTCTGATTATTAAGCTTGTGTTTAGAGATAAATAAAAATATACTAATGGAGGAAAATTTTTTTACCAGGGTAATTTCTGTAAATTAACTTCCTTTTAAAAATAATTTCTAGAAAGATGTCTGTGATGAAACAGACGTACTAGATAATTTTAATGTGTTCCACAATACTTTTCTACACTACTTTCATCTGTCCTTTCCAAAAATGAGGAAAGCTTTAGCAAGAAGAACTAATAAAGTGGGTAACTATAGTCATAAAAATTTCTGGAAGAAACTGTTTACTATAACAAAACAAAGTTTTTTAAATTGTGCTAAAAATGTAACAAAAGTTGTAAAAAAAACTATTTCAACAAGATTATAGGAAATGACAATTATATAAAACATATCATGTACCAAAATGAAAACTTTTTCCAGGCAAGAAGCTGAGCGTTCATAAAATGAAAGAACCCAAGCTGGTAGCAGGAGAGATATTTTACCTATTTGGCAGTCAAACAGGAGTCATTTAATTGTGCATAAGAACCTGGTGTTCTGTGGACAGTGTGTGATTACATCAGCACTGTTAAACTCTAAGTTGTAAAATTTAATGCAGCTTTTTCACAAAAAATAATTTGCTGCATAAAAGTAATAAGTTGAGCAATTAAAAAAAAAAATCATCTCCTAAAATTAAAATATTTTGTAATAGAATGGCTACTTAACCAACAAGAGTTGTAATAAATTGTCAATACTTCAACAATTTTATGAAAGTCACTGCTTTGTGTTTGTATCATACACATGATTTTATATATCATATATATTGCTATTATGCTTATTATAAATAGACTGCATACAGCAGTGTAGCCTTGTGTGCAAGCAAAGAAAACTGGGTAGGTATTCGTTGTAGCTACTACTGTAAGTGTTAACATGAATATGTGTTTCTTAACCAGTGAAGCAGCAAGTATTGATTATATGAGGTTTTTCTTGAGGTGCACATCTCTAATACCTTTGCAATATCTCCTTCACTAAGCATTATTAAGATTTTTACCAAAATATTTTAAAGTGTGTTCTTGTATTTTATGCGTTTGTCATGGCCCTCCTGCCTTCATCTGTGGTAGGTGATTGGTTTATACTCCTCATCCTTCCTTATTTTCATTAACAATCAATTTATTTGTGATGGAGTGCTTGTTTCAGTGGCAATTTCATCCATACACCCATTTTTTTCCATTTTCCCACCTACTTTTGCCATCTATTATTTTCAACTTTAAATTATTTTGGCATTTTTGGTAAATTATTCATTATTTCTGTTGGTAATTTATTCCAATCCCTGACCCTCTTACCTATGTAGAAAAACCATCCCACTCCCTTTTGCCTGAAATCGAGTGCCAGCTTGTGGTCATGGTAATATTTTTCCTTCCATGCACCTCTGCTAATTCTTCCACCAATATCTTTCCATTCCTCATCACAAATATATGCCTTGTACACTCCCATGACTCTTTTAATCCTCCTCCTGTCTTCCTATGAAACTAATACCAGCTCCTTTATGATATCAGTTACTGATTATGTTCTAGCAGTTTTTCTTTGTATCTTCTCCAACTCCTGTATGTGATGCCCAAAATGTAGGTCCCCTATTACACCACAATATTCAAGAAATGAGCCAGAGAAGTAAGATACCTCTCTGGTACACCCCTTCATCACTCTCTCCAACAAATGAAGGATTTTGAAACATTTTTCCTATTACCAGTCCAATGTCATGTTATCAAATATAAGGCCAAAGTATTTACATATTAAGTCTTCAACAAACAATTCTTTCTCCTCCTTATAAGCATTCTTTAGTTTTTTATCTGTGTACATAATAAGCTGACTCTTCTTTGCATTTATCGTCATGCTAGATTCCCTGCAGCTGTTCACAGTCTTCTGTTGTTTTGATTCTAACTTTTGATAGTAATCCATCAACAAAATGAATCATTATAATAAAAAAAAGCAATGGTCCCAATACACTACCATGGGCACTTCCATTTTCACTTCTTTTGATGTTGCATTTCCTACCCTAATATTTTGATTTCTACCTTTTAAAAATTCTTCTACCCAGTAAATCACTTTTTCATCCATTCTAATAGTTTCTACCATATTTAGCATCATTTTATGGTACACTCTATCAAAAGCCTTTGAAAGATCTAATGCTCTACTATTAATTTGACCTCCCTAGTCCTTTTCATGTGAAATAACTTACATATAGCCTACTAACTGAGATTAACATGAATATTCTTACGTTCCTCACAGACACCTCTGATGTGGTTGCATATCAATCTCTCCATTAATTTACTGATTGGCTTGTAATTTTTGAACTTATTTATCACCCATACCTTATAGACTGGTACTACCTACTATCACTCTTTTCCAGTCTTCTGGCAAGCAACAAGTATCCAGACTCAATTCATTGTAACAATTTTGTGGTATATAGCATTGTGTTTAGATTTTAAAACTTTATTATGCATAAAATATTATTATAGTATTATGAAATAAGGTTAATTGTAGACTCTAGTGAATGAGCTATCTAATTTACTGATAAATACATATATAAAAATATCCAGACTCAATTTAAATAATGTTCCAAGATAAAGTAACCATGTCACATCCTGTTATATTTAATACATCAGTTGTAATATTACCTACACTAGCCTCCTTATACTTTTTTAACTTTCTTAATTCTTTCATGACATCCACAGAATGAATTTCTAATTTCTTAGTCTATTCATTTCTAATTGTGAGGATAAGCTTGTTCTGTGATTTACACCCTCCAATTCCTGAATCATAATCGCTAATGTTTTCAGTAAACCAGTTGCTTAAAATTTCTGCCTTTTTCAAATCTCTTGTCTCAACACCATATATTCCCCTCAGTTTTCTAACATGAACACAACAGAAACTGTTGCTTAGTACTTAATTGTTACAATAGGTATTTTAGAGGAATTTTACAGAAATAATAATAATATTATTTATATCTTAACATTTTATTGAGGTACACAAAAAGCTTCTGCTTGGTGGTCTTTTTTATCTAGTTTATGGAAAACTACATAATATACACAATACAAAAGAATAAATAATAATCAGCAATGCATCAGAAATAAAAGTTTAAAGTCCAGATTGTTCAAGCACTCGGTAATAGCTCTAGATGTTTTACCAAAGCTTTCCAGAGAACTTGGGTATGCCGTTACTGCACTTGGTGAAAATACGCTGGATAGTCCGCATTGGTGCATCACAGTTACAGCTGGGGTATGTTCTCAAGCCCCACTTACACATCAGTGAGCCACACCAACCATGGTTGGTTTGTATCCTCTTAAGGACAGCCCATGTTTTATGTGGCAGGTCAAATCCTTCTGGTGGATGCTGAGCACTAAATAGTGACTCCTTGGATGTTTCATTGTTCCAATCCTGCTGTCATTCTGTTGTACCAATAAACCCCCAATCAAGTCATTTGAGTTTGGTACAGCCTATATCTTTTTCATCTCAAGAATTAGGATATTAAACCTTCATAGTCTTGAAGGCTCAATATGGTTCAACACAAGCAACCAGAAAAAAGGAGTAGATTTTAGTGTGCCACTGATGATGCATATTGTCTATTTCAAAACATATTCATCCACACAGAAGAACAGTACTCTGCTGTTGAGTAGATGTTGAGTGGATACATTAACTCCCCATGCTGATCCAGCAAGTTCATGGCTGATGTTGTACCTTGTCGTCAGTTTAGCAGCGCTCTTAATCACCTCCACTCTTAGAGTAACTCCAAGATACACTGTGGTTAAAGTTGTGGGATAGTGGTTATGCCATTGAGTGAAACATCCAGGGTGATGTTGGCCTGTCTGTTGGTGATGTAGAAGAAGCAGATTTCTGTTTGGGAGATGTTTGGTACCAATACAGAATATTAAGATCTGTAGAATTTATTTTACTTCATTCACAATGGATTGCTGTGAAACAACTGCCAGGTCTGTGTACGCAGATTTCCACAGGTACTAGTTGTGTGAAACCAAACAATGTTATGAGTTTGACCATTTAAAAAACAATGAAATAGTGACCTACACAAAAATTATAGCAGCAATGATGAACCACAGCAACACATTGGGTTCTACAAAAGTGCAAATACAGATGTTCCCAGCCAATATTTGACTGTTTCTGGCAAAACTCCCACTGACGATGCACCATTCCATACGGGTAAAACACTCCTGAGATTATACAAATTAAAAACCAATTGTTAACAGACGGTGTTTTAATTTACAAATGTTTAACAAGCAACTGCAGAAGAACGGCCCATAACCAATGTACCATTTTACAATATTTCGATATAAACCTTACTTACAATTTGAGGAAGACACATGACAAGAAGATAAGATTTGTGCACACTGGTAGTCACCACATGATGTAATTGTTATCATGTACTATATTATATCCACAATGAAGTTCAAACTGTTATTACAGCTACCAAATCACCAAACAGAATACTCTCAGTCTGTGGAATTAATAATCGACCAGCAACTCATAGAAACAGAACTCACAATGTATGTAATTCCTGGTATTAAGTTCTCTAGAACCTTGTAAAGGACTGTGTGTATCTTTTATTATTAACATGTGTTCATGAGCTCTTTCTGTTTCATGCCTAACTGTCAAATCCATGTATTCTGTAAGCTTAAAGTCTGTTATTACTGAACTACATTCAAAAATAATAAATGGTTGGGAAGAGCGAGATAATGTCCATGTTTTTTCATTAGAATGAGTGTTCAGAATAAGTTTAATTAAAATGCATACAGGATTAATTCTGCACTGCAACTTGATTTATATGTTTCAAGAAATTTGCTGCATGCACTAGTTTATATAACACAATTACTATGATGATGATATTTAAATCTTTTAATTTATTATTAAAAATTGGGGTTTATTGTTAATTTCAGTTTCTTGAAAAATAAATTAGTTAACTTAAAAAAATTGAATCAAAACTAAAACTATTTTCTGAATACAATTTATCCCATGAGATGGTAAAAAATATAATTAAAAATGTATAAATAGTTTGTAAAGAATAATGGTGGCACAGGAACAACTTTCTGTTTGAATATTTTGATCCACAGATGTATTCACAATATACAAAAAAAAAAAAAATTTTTACTGACACCACTATAATTTATTCAGTATTTCAAGAATTAATATCAAAGCTAGAATAATTTATCCAAAAAAAAAAAAATACTGGAGGAAATTTCTCTGGTATCCCCATTCACTCAGTGTATGTTGATGTGATAACATCCCATGTCCTTACTACGTGTCTTGTCTGCAAGAGTAAGATGCAAGGCCACATTACAGTGTTCGTATGGTGCTCAGTGGTCAAGGTGTCTAACTGGAGTTTGAATCCCTGCAGAGATTTTCAAAGGCCCTTCATCCAACCTTTACCTCTGCCGCAGCTTGCTTTATAATGTACATCAGAATGCTTCCATGGTTCCTATTTCATGTTAAACTGTAGGTACCCTATACCTGGTAGGATAATGGTTAGCTTAAGGCGGCTACAACAGGGGTGGAATGAGCAGCCAATAAAAACCCTTTCACCAGGTCATTATGACCACATGGGCCTTTACCTTTATTTGTTCATCTTTTTTGTGTCTATCGATTCTAGTTGTTATCTTCTACGTAAGTGTTGGGTTAAATTTCCGTATCCTTCATCTCAAATATAATATTTCAAACATTTT
Source organism: Vandiemenella viatica (assembly GCA_031002005.1). Lineage (NCBI taxonomy): Eukaryota > Metazoa > Arthropoda > Insecta > Orthoptera > Morabidae > Vandiemenella > Vandiemenella viatica. The sequence goes on from JARYHS010011408.1 coordinate 187,587,944, forward strand.
TCAATCCAACATCACCAAAATGTTTAATTAACAGTAGCTGTCAATACAGAAAGATTAAACTGTTTGTATGCAATACTATTATAAAATTTGTACACATTTTAAAATCTAAGTCATCTCCTTAAACTTTATTTCTGCAAAACGCAACATGTTCAACTGGTAATGTGTCTGGATTTTATGAAAATTCTGAAGGCCAATTAATTGTATGCTACTGGCAGTTAGATTGCTGTAGTTGGAATTTTGACAGTTATGTCATAATAATTAAAATTTCCTCTGAATCAACAACTCAGTTGGATAACATTCTTAATTTTATCTTCAGACAACTGCATCTCTCACCAGGTAACATAGGTAGTTCACATATTATGATCAAAACAATGATTTTTTTAAAAGTAACAAAATTTACCTCGTGATTGGAAAAAAAGCCGTCACTTACTAGAATTAAATAAATTTACATAAAATGAACTCGTGCAAAGGTTTAGTTACTACTTGATTTTCATACTGTAATACAGGACATGTGGTCTGTAGAAACTAACTATTTCACATTTCTCTTCATGAAGAATAGGGGTGATACTCAATGTTTATGATTTTATTTGTATTTGTAAGTTCTGTTTTTTGATGGTTTGTGTGTTTTTAACTCAGCCAGTTAAATTGGTCATCTAACTTTTTATCTTTTAATCACTACATTAATCAGTTTCAATTATTTATTAATTGTGGCAGAGCCTATATTCCAATGAAACTTTCCGTACATTCCTAACTTTTTTGTTTTGTGCATTGTTACTTTTAGAGTGTTGTACTGTTTGAGGTATATTCCTCATAACCCCCCTCAGTAACTTGTTTTGGTTCCTAACTCCCTTACCTGCAAACGGAATTTTCTCAGTAATTCATTGCCACCTTTCTCCCCTATTTTATACTATTCTTAATTCTTTGATTGGTATCTGGTCTCATCAGCAATATATGCTTATACATATCCACTACTATCATTACCTACCTTCTGTTTTATAATGAGACCCAACTCACTATCTTTATTGTATGTGGTGCACAGTGTGCTTAGAGGGAATTTCCACAAACAAATCCTGCTCCCTTTTTTCCTCTAGATCATTCTGAGCAGTCCCGTTACCACCAGCTAGCTACATGCAGTTACGTACGATGTTTCTTTTCACCACCAGGCCCCTCTGTGGCTTCTGGTGAAAGTCTAGGCCATGCCATGGATAAAAGGCAATACAGAAGAGACTGATCCTTACTGTGATATCTCAGTTTGGTGATTTGTTGTATACACTTTGATACTATCAACAGATAATATGGAGCAGACTTTCACTGATAGATCTATGTTTCATGTTGTATTTCCAACAACAGCTAATTACTGCTATCCCCATATTTAATACAGCCAAAGATAATACAATTTAATTGTGATGGAGTGCACACTCCGATGGCAATTTCTCTACACACTCATTTTTACCCTTTCCTGTACCCACCTACTTTTGCCGTCTACAAATTTAAACTTTAAATTCTTTCAACATTTTTGGTAAATTATTCATCAATTCTCTTGGTAACTTATTCCAAACTCTAACCCCCTTACCTACAAAAGAAAATCTACCCACACCCTTATTTTTGAAATTGAGTGCCAGCTTGTGGTCATGGTAATCTCTTCCCTTATGTTCAGGGCCGCATTTAAGCTTAGGCTATATAGGCCATAGCCTAGGAGCCTGCTCCACAAAGGGGGGCCCACACCACAAAGAGGGGCCTGAACCACAACCCTGGGCCAGTAGTAGAGCTAAAAAAAAAGGTCGCCCATAAATTTTTTGGGCCGAATTTGGAATATTTCAAAATTATTTAAGCGACAGGGGGGGCCCACACCACCTGTATAGCCATCTAGCCTAGGGGCCCAGAGAGCCTAAATGTGGCCCTGCTTCTGTGCATTACTTTTAATTCTTATACCAATATCTTTCCATGCCTCATCACCAATATGTGTCTTATATGTACCCATGACCCTGTTCACCCTCATCCTGTCTTCCAATGAATCCCATTTCAACTCTTTTATCATATCGGTTACTGATTGTGCTCTGCAATAATTTCCAGAGACAAATCTAACAGTCCTTTTTTGCACTCCCTCCAACTCATGTATTTGAAAAATGTGGGTCCCATACTACACCACCATATTCAAGCAACAATCTGACCAAACTTTTGTAACACACTTACTTTTCTGGCACATCCCCACATCACTCTCTCGAACAAGTGAAGGATCTTGAAACCTTTTTTTACTATCTGTACAATGTGTCCTGCCCAGTTGAGCTTGTTATCAATTGTTATGCCAAGATATTTACATTTCAAGTCTTCAACAAGCAATTCTTTCCCCACCTTATAATCATAATCAACCTTTACTTCTTTATCTGTGTATCTAATAAGCTGATTCTTCTTTGCATTTATCACGATTCGTCTCTCTCTCTCACTCTCATCAAAAACTGAATATTGGAGAGCTGATCATTTCCAATCCACATATTTCTGGAATCTACCATTGTTAAATTTGAGTCTCTCTATAGTTATATAGTATATTTTGAAGGTATTGTTTTTTTTTGTATCTGGTGGGGTAGAAATTGATAATTACTTTTCCCATTTAAATCTTTTCTCCCAGTATTTATTCCATGTATCTTACATGCCTATTTCATTAGGTTGATCTGATCTGAGGCAGATAAGTCCTTATGAAGTTGCTTGCTTAACTAAGTAATCAAGTTCTTTATTATTCGCAATTCCCATGTGTTCATCACTCAACTATTTTTTGTATTTTTGGGCAGAGTGGTATAGGTGGGGGTCTCATCTTGCCATTGATATGACATCATTTTCATTACCACAGACTTTGATTTTCACAACACTGATGTGGCATTAACTATTATGATTCTGTTGAATTCTACAGCCTTTACTATGACTAGCATTTCAGCCATTCAGATGAAAGATTGTTCACCAGTTCATTCATTCTACTCAGCTCTATGTGATGTATATAGTAATACTGCATTTGATAGTTGTAATATGTGTCCCATACACCCCCAATATTGCAATCAAGGGTTTCATAGGCCAGTTCTTATATAATGCTCAAAAAATAGTCTCACAAAGATTTTGTAAGCCATGTACCTCACTACCCTGGTACACCACTGACCACTCTCTCCAGTAAAATGAGAATTTTGAAACCATTACCTACCATCTACCCAGTCGAATTTACTATCAAATGTCATGCCAAGATGTTTACACTTAATGTCTTCATGGCAGTTTCTTCTCCACTCTATAATCATAAAATACCTCTTTTTTATTTGTTTTCCTAATATGCTGACTCTTTTTGATATTTATCTTCACTCAATGCTAGCTATACTGTCCAGATCCCCATGTATATGTTCATAGACATCTCTCGTTTGAATAGTATTATATGTCACCTTGCCATATGCAGACAAAACTAACCACCAACACAATCATTCATTACAATAATGAACAGGAGTGGTCTCAATGCACTACTCTGTGACTCCACTGATTTCACTTCTGTCTCTTAATAGGTATACCGATAGAAAAATAAAGGTTGTTTGATTATATGTTAGAGGGGAATATCTTGTTGAAGAAGTGAAGTACAAACATCTTGGCATGACATTTGGTAATAAACTCACATGGTAGAAAGAGGCTTCAAAATTCTGCCTTTACTGTAGAGCAACAATTCTCAACCAACGACCTGCATAGATGTGGCAGGCGGTCTGCAAGTCAAATAATTATTTGTTCAATTATTTAATATTGATAGCCTGTTTGATATATAATTCCCTTTTAAAAGCTTACTTCTTCATTTCATAACTGTGTTTCTATAGGAATTCAAAACAAGCTTTTACATTTATTAGTTATAATGGTTTTGAGTAAAAACAAATAGGTCCCTGTAGGATAGTTGTTCTTAGAATTATTTTTTTACATTTTTTTTAAACTGGTCCTCAGGTTTAAATATGTTGAGAAACACTGCTGTATAGGATCAAACCATTGCTTGAGTATGGGACCCACATTATAGGTATCAAATTCAAAATTTGGACAGGTTGTGAAATAAGGCAGTTTGATCTTTTGAAGAAATTATCAGTGATGGAAAAGGTTAAGGAAATTAAGTGAGAGTTATTGGAAGACAGAGGCAGGTAAAGGGTGCTGAGTGTGTGTAAAATATATGGTGATGATGAGTTCTGTATGGTATTGGGAGAAGAATTAGGGATAGCGAATTGGAGGGAACAGATGACTGTGACCATAAACTAATTCTTGGTTTCAGGCATAAATAATGCTGAACAATTTACCTAAAATGGTGAAAGAATTTAAGGGAAAAATGTTTAAGATGTGGAAGTAGGTGAGTAGTTAAAGTGGCATTAGGGCATTTTACCAGTCACTATTAAATCATTTGCAATAAAGTCTTCGTGGGTTTGCAGCCAGAGCGTGTCATGAAGAAAATGTTTCAATGATATTCTCTGTCTCCATCAGGTATCTGCTGTTTGTGAAATCCAGAAGTCCACAGTCACTCAGCAGGCGAATGGACTTATATAAAGTCCTCACTATCACAGCAGACTATCCACAGCATTGAGACCCACTGCACCAAACATAAGCACACTCTTTGCCTGTTATAACTAGAGGAGGCTGTGGTCACAAAACATTACATTGTCAGTGGCCATAAAATGGACTTTAAAAATGTGAAGGTGCTGCCCCAGACTCCTTACTTTTGATCATATATCATAAAAGAAACTATAAAAATAAGCCTCAACAACAATACCATTAACTGAAACATGGGAATCTTTCTGAGTGACACATGAAAACTGGCACTTTCAGTTCTCAGACTGGAGCATAGCAAGTTTAAGAATGACAGCGGTAACAAAGTCAGCATGAGCAGAGCTGCATGGCACAGTGGTACGGACCTCATATAGAACCACGACGCCTGTTGGCTGGCTGGCGTATGATGGTTCTGACAGTGAGGACATCTGCCTACTGAATGACAGTGTACATCTGGAATTGTCAAACAACAGATACCTGATGAAGACGAGAGAGAACTTGTCAGAACATTGTATTTTTATGGCAATATGCAGTTGCAAACCCATTTTGCATTTACACACTGACAAAATCTCCAGTCACACATAAATTAAATCAAGCATCTGGCAACTTTCAACATTTATTCCTTTGGATTCTTTTATTTGCTACATTCTTCAGACAGAGTTTCTTGAAGTCTGCCAGGATCAATCATTAATCTCCCCTTAGATTAACTCTTGATATAACTTTTATATGTTAGTTTTGGGTGGAGATATTTAGTGAATAATTTGCAAGATATGATACTTTTGCATTGACCATCCCAGGTATAATGGATTAATTTATGGCTGTCTCTTTTCTCATGCCAGGAAAATAGTTTAGTACTTCAAACTGGTGTAGTAAATGTAAAATAACTGCTTTACTATGGTTAAAATGGAAATAAGTTTATACATTATGAATTCTAACTGTCCAGTGAATTTGCTGTCTTTCTGCTTCACATCTGTGGCACAGATTGCTTTTTGTTGTTGTTGTTGGTAACATCACAGTTAGGACTATCTCACAATTGTAATGAAATAAAGCACTGTTGAAAGGTGTAGTAGGCTTGCAGTATATTGCTCAGTCTGTTTCACTAAACTTAACAAACTAAGGTGTTTTGCTACCACTGTTAGATGCACTAGCAAACAAACACAAAATTTACCCTAGCTTGGCTTAGTGTTATTTCACTTGCATAGATACACTGTGTTAATCACTTGCTGTTAATTGTAAACCATGCTGTAAAATTATGCTCTTATTTTCTGCATTCTTTGCACATCCAGGATTTTTCCTGATTATTATCGGTAAGTGAGCTTCACTTTAGTCTGCAATTTTTTTTTTTTTTAAATTATCTGCACATGTTGCCATCATTAAAATTAATGCAATAAAAATAAAGTTTAAACATATTAATCATAAAAGTTAAAAATAAAATAATGCTGTTCTTTATTCTAACTGAGGAAACATTTTAATATCTGGGTTATTTTATGACAGTGCACCCGACTGCAAATTATCCAGCTCCATCAGGTAATTTTGCTGTACATAATTGAAGCAAATATATATAAACAGATTCTGATCTAGAAATAGGTTTAGCTCAGTATTAACAGCTTGTAGTCCATGCAGACTAGGAAATATGAGACTGTAACTCAGCGAGTTACATGTGCCTGCACAAATCTGATTTGTTTGGTAGGTGAGTTATAATGGTTCAATCAGTGTCAAAACAGAATCAACTCACCACAATCAACAGTGGCCATGGATTTTTTATTAAAAAAGTATGAAGTATGAGGGACAAGAAAGAAATTCTGGGACATTTTCTTTCATAATTAAAAAATAGAATTGCAGAAATATAAAAATGTTTAGCATGTCTTAATTTCAGGATAAAAATATTAGCAGAAGTAGAGAATCATTTATTATTGTTAATCCTTAGACTAATTTGAATGTTTTGCTGAGCAACTGAGTTCAGATGAATGTTTGAGTTTTAATAAATAGGAGATGTAGTTGACATGTTATGAATTATTGAAAAAATATTTGTTTACGTAGCCTATTTTTTAAGGCATCTACACTGAAGAGCCAGAGAAACTGGTACACTGCCTAATGTCATGTAGGGCCCTCGTGAGCACGCAGAAGTGCCTCAACAAGACGTGGCATGGACTCGACTAATGTCTGAAGTAGTGCTGGAGGGAATTGATACCATGCATCCTGAAGGGCTGTCCATAAATCCGTAAGAGTACAAGTGGGTCGAGATCTGTTCTGAATGGCACATTGCAAGACATTCCAGATATTCTCAGTAATGTTCATGTCTGGGGAGTTTGGTGGCCAGCAGAAGAGTGTTCCTGGAGCCACTCTGTAACAATTCTGGACATGTGGGTTGTTGCATTGTCCTGCTGGAATTACCCAAGTTGAACATGAATGGATGCAGGTGATCAGCAAGGATGTGTACATATGTGTCACTTGTCAGAGTCATATCTAGATGAATCAGAGGTCCTATGTCACTCCAACTGCACACGCCTCACACCATTACAGAGCCTCCATCAGCTTGAACAGTCCCCTGCTGACATGCAGAGTCCATGAATTCATGAGGTTGTCTCCATACCCGTACACATCCATCCGCTCGATACTATTGGAAACAAGACTCGTCAGACTAGGCAACATGTTTCCAATAATCAGCAGCCCAATATCGGTGTTGATGGGCCAGGCAAGGCTCAAAGCCTTGTGTCGTGCACTCAGCAAGGGTACACGAGTGGGCCTTCAGCTCCGGAAACCCATATCGATGATGTTTAGTTGAATGGTTCACATGCTGACACTTGTTGATGGCCCAGCATTAAAATCCACAGCACTTTGCAGAAGGATTGCACTTCTGTCATGTTGAACGATTCTCTTCAGTCACTGTCCCGTTACTGCAGGATCTTTCTCCGGCCACAGCGATGTCAAAGATTTGATGTATTGCCCGATTCACAATATTCACAGTGCATTCGTGAAATGGTCATATGGAAAAATCCCCATCCCTTCACTACCTCGGAGATGCTGTGTCCCATCTCTCGTGCGCTGACTATAACACCACGTTCAAACTCACTTAAATCGTGATAACCTGCCATTGTAGCAGCAGTAACCGATCTAAAGCCTAAGCCAGACACCTGTTGTCTTATACAGTCTTTGCCGACCACACTGCCATACTCTGAGTGTTTACATATCTCTGTATTTGCATATGCATGCCTATACCAATTTCTTTGGCTCTTCAGTGTAACTTGGCAATATGCTGACTAATATTATCCGTTAAAGCTGATTCTCATTATAGCATGTTTAATATCACTCTGCTGGCTGCATTACATAAAAAGTCAAACAAATAAATAAATCTAAAGCTAATATGCTACACTAATCTTTTGTTTTATTGGAATATTTTTCAAAACAATCATTATTAAGAAATAGTTACGAACAAGACAAACAAATGTACCTCAACCTATTAGTATAACCTACCTTAGCTCAAAACTTGAAGGGTAGCTCCATCATCCAGAAGGCATGTTAACTTAGTATGTCAGAGGCAGGCTGGCCATTTAATTTTCTATGGATTACAGTTTTGCATGAAGTTCAAACGATGGAAAAATCCTCTAGTTTTTCATATATGAAAAGCTTTTACCAAACTTGTAGGTAAGGACAGAGACCTGCAAACATTTCTGCTCACACCAGCAATTAGGCATTTTTAAAAGCACATGCCCTGCTTCTGATCTATTAGGATAGGTGAACAACCCCCTTTTCCAGAGAGTTTTAAATTACAAAGAACGATCGAATTTCAACATTAATTTAAAAGATTTATATCCTGACTTTTCTCAAAATACTTTTATTTTCCATAATTCTTAAGTAAGGTATTTGATATGTGATGGTTACTTAAGCTGATAACTAAACATTTCTAATAAGTAAACTGCAGAATGAGTGAAATAAATAGAGTCAGTACTAACCAAATTGCTTTTAATACTGTCATAAATAATGATTATCAGTTTAATTGTAACACATTGTTCTCCAGTAGTATATTTCCTTGTGTCGCTAATGAAAATTATAGTTACCTTGTCTACATTTTTTTTTACTTAAATGCTTTTCATAATGTATCCATTGAAAGCTGTAAATATAGAATTGATTATAACCTCAGATTGGAGAATTGTGAAACATTGTGTCACTCTGGGGTTAATTCTTGGTACTCTCCTGTTCCTAATGATCTCGCCAACATATTAGGTGATAGTGAAATTGTGACACTTTTAGCAAATGACATTCGGTTAGGTGCGTTACAGATGGCATTAGCGTACCTTTAAACACATATTAATTCAAAATTTTGGAAACACTGCAAATGATACTGTAAAGTATCTAAATAGATAGTAGTTAAGGACAAATAAATTAGTACTTATTAAAAGAAAAGACACATTTGCTCTAAAAAGTTACAAAAATTTTTAAAAAGATATTCAGTGTACATATAGATAATATTTTAAACTGGAACTGACATAGTCAGAAACTTTTTAGAAAACTTAGATCTGCAACATATCCATTGAGAATAAATAGCTGATAAAGAAACAAGGAAACTGATATATTTGGCATATTTTTACTTCCTTCGCAGTTATTGCACCTCATTCTGAGGAATACCTTCACAAACTCAAAAGGTAGTTAAGTAAAAAAACAAAAACAAAAAACTTAAGAATTATTCACAAAATATGTCTGCGGAAATTGTGGAAAAGTGTATTTAAATCTGATTATTAAGAACTGAAATGAGTTTTGTGAGAAATTTCTTATCATTATTTACTACTGAACCTTTTAAGTCAGATATTCTTACATGGTATTCTAATGGTTTTATTCCATCAATCATATTGTTGGTATATGACAAAGCATGAAATTTATGTTGAATGTTCTTCTGTTCAACCAGTTTTCATAACAAAGCATGTCTGGCATTTCTTTCTTTCTTACATTCGGTTTGTTTCCTTCTTTTTCTCCCCCCTTTTTTATTTTTATTTTTTGAAGGGAATATTTTTTGGGTGCATTAGGGAGAAATTTGTTAGCATTATGCGTTATGGGTTACACATTCATTGTGCATGTGCTGGAACAGTCTGTGCTCTTTACAGCAGATGGAATGAGTTATTTAAGCTTTTAAAAATTATTTATGAGCGAAGAATCTGCATTCAACCCATCATTTTTGATTAGCTTAGAAGCTAGTTATTAATGACATTTTTACATACATGCAAAAGTATTTTTAGTTGTTTTTTTAGTTATGAGCCAAAAATCTGCATTTGTAATAACATTTTTAACAGGCTTAGAAACCTTTTTTTATATTTGAAATAAACTCATTAATATTAACACTGTCCTATATCAAAATTTTGTCTTAATGCTTTACCTGTGATTAATTTATTAGTGTTAGTAAGGGAAGTGCATTGATTTATGTGGGACAACTACATTTCAAATCTGTTTAATTTCTTCCATACTTTGCATTTCTGGATTAAAACTATTCTAAACAATTTTTTAATTATTACAGTTCACCATACATCCAGAATCCAAGCAGCATCCTCGAAGGGCACAGTGAACTTCCAAAGCTTGAACAAAATTTAGCCACAAAGCGGACTACAAGTACAGTGAGTTTAGGAGTGACTCGAACGCTCAGTGAATCAGAGTACTCTTCCTGTGTAGACTTCTTTCCAAAACTCATTCCTCCAGACCAGTCTCTCAAAGACGCCGACGCTGTTGTACCAGAGTGCCAGCATTTAGAGTCCTGTGAAGAAGAAGAGGACAGTCCTCCAGCCAGTATGACAGTGACGACGCAAGCACCGTCGGGGTCTGCCGTAGAGCGTGGGGCTTCCTCCCCGTCCGTGCTGCTTGCCAAGCACTGGGGCCCCGAGCGGTCTGTCGAGATATTACGGGAACCCAACTGCAGCCTGGGCATCAGCATCGTTGGTGGGAAGGTATGCACACTCTGTTGACTGCACTGTTAGGAGATTGATGGATAATAGACCTAAAAACATACAAATTTCAATTGCCTTTGAAATAGTTTACATTAAGTAAAAGAAACTGCTAAATAAAATTGCTTTAAACTTTTACAAAGTTCAAGAATTTAATGTAATAGCAATGAAGTGCACGCCCTGGTGGCAACTTCCCCACCCACCCATTTTCCCCATTTCCTGCACCCACCTACATTTGCCCTCTACAAATTTCAACTTTAAATTATTTTAACAATTCATCATTTCTTTTGGTAACTTATCCCAATCCCTGACCCCACTACTTAAAAAAGAGAATATTCCTACACCCTTGTTTCTAAAATCGAGTGCCAGCTTATGGTAATAGCCATCTTTTACCTTCAATGCATTGCTTTTAATTCTTAAACCAATATCTTTCAATGCCTCATCACCAATATACGCCTTGTACACTTACATGACCATCTTCACCCTCCTCCCATCTTCAAATGAATCCCATACCAGCTCTTTTATCTTATCTGTTACTGATTGCATTCTGTGGTAATTTCCAGAAACAAATCTAGCATCCCTTCTTTGCACCCTTTCCAACTCCTGTATTTGATACTCAAAATGTGGGTCCCATACTACACTACCATATTCAAGCAATGGTCTGACCAAAGTTTTGTAATCCAATTACTTTACTCCTCTAATATATGCCCCCATCCCTCTCTCTAAAAAGTTTAGGATTTTGAAACCATTTCCTACTACCTGACCAATGTGTCTATTTTTATGCCTATAATCATGTCTATGCTGTGACGAATTTTTGTTTTGTGTGTTATGACAGAAAAAGTAATTCTGTTTGAACTACTTTTACAGGTTGATTTGTACAATGCAGGTCCTGACAGTGGATCTGCAATCTCAGGGATCTTTATTAAAAATGTTCTACCTCATAGTCCAGCTGGCCGAACGGGTGAACTCAAAGTACATTGATCTTTTTATACATTGGAACCTTTTATATTACAACCATTATACAGGGACTTGCTTCTGAGACCGTTTCTCTTCACAGACTGGAGACAGGATCTTGGAAGTGGACGGCATCGACTTACGTCATGCGAGCCACGAGAGGGCAGTGGATGTCATCAGAGGGGCGGGCAACCCTGTCTGCTTCTTGGTGCAGTCCCTCATCCAATGGGTGAGTGTCACTGAGACTGAGGAGTGACACAGTCAGAGCGAGTCGTTTCTGCATTTTGAATTATTCTAAATTACAATAATACTTGAGTTGGATAGCATAAAAAAATGTTATTATATAATATTGCTATTATTATCTTAGTTTTTAAGTGAACTGCAATTACAAAGGAAGGCATAAAAACTGAAAATTTCAAATAAATTAAGAATGTGTGCATTGTACGTCAGTAAGTGGTGCTGGATATAAAATTATTGATTTGTTTTTGAGGCACATTGACTAAATTAAGACTGATAATTTTGTACAAGTACTGCAAATAAATAGTTACAACCCAAATACCAAATGTCAAGTAGTTTATATTTCTTTAAGATTAGTTTATATTTCATTTTAATTCAATTTCAAATGTATTGAGACATCTAAATTTTGCTAGCGAATGTTTCCTGATTGTGTCACTAATCGATTCAAATGCCACCAGAAGAAAGTTTTTAAAGTAAAAGCAACTTGTACCTTCTGTGATATTTTTTGGTTTAAATATTGAATCAACTGAAGAGGAGAATGTAATGGAAGTAGTTGAGAACCAGAATGAATGTGACATTAAATTTAGTATCTTTATTTTGCTTCTGTACCACAGATCAAAATTTTGATTATGACAGTGTGTTTTTATTTTCATAAAATTAACATAATTATTCATGCAAGGTAAATAAAAGTGAATGATATTCAAAATATAATTTTGCTTCAACAAGTAAGAAAGTATGTTGCAAATCAGGATCATTCATCAGGGAAAAAAAGAAAGGAATTTTGTTGGTAGTCACATGCTTATGTTATCTGCTATAATTGAATTCTAAATTCAGAAATGTGATAAACTGTGTTGATGGTTGATACGAATTTATAGGACAGGTTTTCTAAGGCTAAAAGGAAATACAGGTATTTGAAAAATCATAGCAGTGGTAACAAAATTAAACATAATAACAGGGAAACAAAGTTTATAAAATTAGTTAGTATTATGCAATTCATTCATTGAAAATAATAATGAGGAACACTGTTTTGAACAGATCCAAAACTTGTTATAAATAATTGATAGATATTAAGTGATATATTTTGGACTACATATAAACCAAACCAAGACAAAAGTGATGAAATGTAGCATAGTATATTAAATATAAAAATAGGGTTGGATGTCATAGGAGAAGTTAGTGAATTTGCTACTTAGGAAGTAAAATTACAGCCAATGGCCGAAGCAGGAATGAAGTTAAAAGCAGAATAGTACTAACGAAAAAAGCCTTAATGAAAAAGAGAAATCTTTTAGTTTCAAATATTCATCTAGGACTCAGAAAACTCTATGTGTGGAGCACAGTACTTTATGGCAGCAAAGCACAGATTTTAGGAATACCAGAAAGAAGGAAAATTGAAGCATTTGAAATGTGGTGCTATCAAAGGGTGCTGAAAATTAAGTGGACAGTTTAAGTATGAAATGAATGAGTTTTGGAAATGATCAGTGAGGAAAGAAGTTTGTGGGAAAGTCTTACAGGACACATGCGGGATTAGTTAACTTGTAAGTGGAGGGAACAGTCGAAGGTAAAAACTGCAGAGGAAGACAGAGATTAGAATATATGAAGCAGATATCTGAGGACGTGGGTTGTAAGGGATATGTTGAGATGGAAAGGTTAGGGCAAGATAGGAAGGGGTAGAGGATTGCATTAAAGCAGTCGAGACTGATGACAGCAAAAAAAAAAAAAAAAAGTGATATATAGTGACATTGGACATATCACTTAGATGTATAAACACTTCTACAGGAAAATTCAGCAATTCTTACTATCATCATTGCTTAATATACACTGCAATGCCAAAAATCATGGGATTGTTCCTAACACCATGTGGGACCCTCTTTTGCCCAGTGAAGTGCAGCGACCTGATGTGGCATTTGTAAGGACAAGACCGATACCGGGGTTGTAGTATCGCCTAAGTGCCTTAACTTACACTCTTGTCGACTAACAGTTCTCTTAAAAACTCGGTAAATAATTTGGATTTGACCATGTAGCCAAGGTAACTCAACTGAATACTCAGGTCGCCACTATATTCGTTACCCCCGAATATAGAAAAGGGTTCTATGCTAACAACTGAAGCACACAAAGTCACTTTTAGAAAACTTCAAGGTTTTATTCTTCAAAATCAAAAGTTCAAAATTGCATTTACAGTTGAGCAGGCATATCGAACACTCGTTCCACAAGTTTGCAGATTGTGAAGAGAAACCACCGACCAAACCCCAGTTGAAAATTAAAAGTTCATGTTGAGTAAACAAAACCACGCCCCAATCATGATGGCCGAACCCGGTAGTGCCAATTGAAAATCTGAGCTACCAACATAAGTCGGAGTTGCCAACCTACCAATGCACACACGCCTATAACATTTTATTAGCACGACTTCAAACCCGGAAAAGACAAAAGACCCCGTCTTCACCACGCGCCCTGATTTATACCTTCGCTGACGTCAGAGCCAGAACGCGACTTTCTGCTCACACATAGACGATTTAGATCTGAAATATCTCAGTAATTAAACGGTTATCCAAAACTTTAAGTGTGGCAGTGTTTCTACATATTTAATTGTGAAATAATGGATATTTAGTGAATAATTTTAAGCAACTGGTTTAAAAGTTGTAAGGGTAGGAGTGAACTATTTCTCTACTTTGGGGAAGTACTATTGTGCTGGAAATTTCTACTTTTCGTCATTTTATTAATGCTACGATTTATGCAAATTATTTTATTATCACTGTGTTCTACAAAAATTCCTGAGTTTATTGATGTGATTTTTATTAAGATTGGTGCAGGGAAAGTTTGACTACAACGTAACCAAAATGCGATTTCAGTTTTAATTTTATAACTTTATTTCTATTAGTTTTATCGCAAATCTAAAATTACCATGAGATTCTCTGAATTACATCACGTATTCTGAAAGTTGTCTCATCTCTGTATCTACTTTAGATCGGTTGAAAAATATTTCTAAATCGACCTCATGGTCGTGATGAAAAATAAATTTTAAGATCTCTATAAAATCGGTTCTATTTCTTGGAATTACTTGAAATTATTATATGTGATATTAGATTTTTAGTTCTTTCCGGAAATCTACTTTTTATTTCGAATGTTCTCTAGGATTTTGAGATAAAAAATTATTAAAAGTGAAGTGCAACTGACGAAGTATTAAAAAATTGATTTAAGTTATTTAAACGTTCTGAAACTACGAAATTTTAGTGAATTTATCTTTTAATCGCATGATTACTTCCCTACAATTACTTTATTTTGTTCAAAAGTGTGTGAAAACAGTGAAATGCCAAATATTAGAAATTTCTTGTGCACTGAACTGGATTATTATGGATTATCATATTAAAGGTTAGTAAAAGGTGTTAATATTATTGCAGAAAATTGATTTAGTTGGCCTATTTACTATTGAGTTGCTTTCTTGCTCGTTAATCGGTTTAAAATGTCAAAATATTCCAAAGTAGAAATTCCTAAGTCCAAGGTAATATTATTACTGATTATCTAATTTTCAGTTGATTAAAAGTTTGTTTATTATTATTCAAAGTTTATATTCGGCGTTTAGCAACTACTAAAGGTCTTTACTGCATTCAAATTGGTTTATAAACTGCAAAGTTAACCTATATCAAAAACTATTATTTGAAACTGAACTTGAGAGATTTAAGCTATTCCCTCCCAAACTGATGTTTTCTTTTTGTTATCAAAGGTTTATTTAGAGCATTTATTTAATTATGGGTGTCTTTATTATTCCTAAAGGGTTTTATTTAGTGTGTTTGGTTACAGTATCTCTATGCTATACAGAGCTTTACTCCCATAACCTAAACATGAACTGAAAACTATCTTTTACTACAGAATAAGCTTTCCCTCTAATGTCTAAAGGTGAGAGGCTAGAATTTAACCAAAATTCTAAGATGCTTACACATTGACTCGTTGGAAGTCCCCTGAAGAAATATTAAGCCAAGATTCCTCCACAGTCATTCATAATTGAAAAAGTATTGCCAGTGCAGGACATTGTGCATTAACCGCCCTTTCAATTATATCCTAGATATGTTCAGCTGTCTGGTGATCAAGATGGTCAAATCATTTGCTGGAATTGTCCAGAATGTGCCTAAGACCAATCATGAATGATTCTGGACTGTTGAAGTGGTGCATTGTTGTCCTGCAAACATCAATCATTGTTTGAGAATGTGAAAACCATTCATGGCTGCAAATAGTCTCCAAGTATCTGCACGTAACCATTTGCACTCAGTTCCACGTAAACACAGCCCTTACCAGGATGTAGCCACCAATGAGCTTGCACAGTGTCTTCTTAACAACCTGGGTACATGGCCTTGTGGAGTCTGCACCAAGCTTGAAACCTACCATCAGCTCTTATCAACTAAAATTATAACACATCTGACCACACAACTTTTTCCAGTCATATAGGGCCCACAAGCCCAGGAGAGGTGTTGCAATCAACAATGTTTTGTTAAAAGAGGCACTTACATTATTCCTCTGCCACCATATCACATCAATGCCAAATCATGCTGTATTAACATATATCCTAAATTGAGCATTGCTTTTCTTTGATACAGTGTTGTCTTTCTGTCAATATTGACATCTTGAAGCAGATGTCGCGATGGTCTGAGTCATTAAATAGATGCGGTTGGCCACTGTGTTGTCATGGTGGGAGGTAACACTGAAAATTGCATTTTTATAGCATACTCCTAACACTGTGGATCATGGAATGTTGAATTCACAAATGATTTTGAAATAGAATGACCCTTGTATCTAATGCCAACTACGATTCCATATTAAGAGTCTGTTATTCGTGTTGTGCAGTCATGAAGACATCAGAAAACATTTCACATGACTCGTGAAAGTACAGATGAAAGCCCTGACACTACATGGCAAATTTATTCATTTTTTCATGGTGCTACCACCATCTGAATATTTGCATCTTTCTATCCCACAACTTTTGCCACTTCAGTGCATATATTCTCCACTATTTAATTAATGTTAAGTAAGAACACAGAAACTGGTTATCACACGTTAATTACTACTTGAAATTGTCCATATTATCCACAGCTATATTTAGTCATCTGTCTTATTTATTTCAATGCAATGAGAAATGAGAAAGGATTGGCTTGAGGATGAGGGAAAGAAAAATGATATTCAAACAAACTATTAGTATGTGACAATTACACTACAGAATAAAAATATTCAGAGCAAGTATTTGGCTCACAGAACTGTAACAAGGTAGTGTGAGCTATGTAAAAATAGAGGGAGGAAGAACATATTGGCTGAAACAAAGGAATGGGCTAAAACAAGCAAGTGCCCTCTCACCACTACTCTTTATTGTAATCATGGATGATATAATGCAGAATGTGACAGTGAGGATGGGAGAGGAAAGCATGAAGGAGAAGGCTTTTGTGCACAACCTGACGATCTGGGAAGGTGGTGAAGAGAAAGTGCAGTGGCAGTTTGATGTATGGATAGGCATTGTGGAGGAATAAGGCATGAAATTTAATGTAAAGAAATGTAAGTATGTGTGAATGTTAACAAGCAGAAAGAAGAATAGGATAACGCAGTGAATTGTGATGGCAGGTGAACAACTAAAGAAGGTAAGCAGGTTCTAGTACTTGGGGAGTGTATTAGATGAAAGTAGAAGGAAGATGGTAAGATAGACGAAAGAGGAAGACATTTAAGGAGCATTAGAAGCCTGATATGGAATAAAGACATGCCACAGAGAAGCAAAAGAGTAATTTATCACACATACTATGTGCCTATCTTGACATATGCTGCTGAAACATGGACAATGAAGAAGCAGGACATCAGCAAGGTACAAACAATGAAATTTTTAAGAGGTAGAATGGGAGTTACTGGAATGGTCACGATAAAGAATGAAATGATTAGGAGCACCATAAAAGAGGAACCCCTATGGGAAATGTTAGAGAGGACCAAACTAAGATGGTATTGACATTTAAAGAGAATGGAGGTTCAGAGAATCCCAAGAAAAATCCATGAAATTAAGATGCATGGTAAATGACCTAGAGGAATACCAAGGGATGGATGGCCGAGAGGAGTGTGTATGGAAGAAGGGAGAGGACTGGAATATGGTGGTGACAGAAATGTGGTGGAAAGGGAGAAGGAAATGTAGAGGCTTGTGCACAGAGCAGAGCTGGCCAGATGCTGGAAACTGTTGAGCATGGTGTGGCTCACATTATGTACTTTGCCTCAAATTATTTTCCAGGATTTTTACAGGTGAGTGATAGCTTAAGACTTGGTTATTTGATAGTATTTTGGTAAGTCAAATGAAATTTTCTTTAGCATTTGTCATGTTTGTACCAAGTCTTGCAGTAATACCATTCCTGCAAACAATATTGTTTGTAATAGCCACATTGTTCATTTAGAATGGACAAGGTGACATGTTAGGATTTTTACTTTTTAAATATGTGCAGTTGTTTGCCTACTAATATGGTAAATCTGAAACTGTATAGCAGATATTGTGGGACATACGTGGCTGAATAGCTGCAGTCATTCTGCTATGTCACATATAATTTAATAGGCTTCACAAATCTGATCAAAGTGGAAAGAGATCCTGAAACTTGATATGTAACATGCTATTGAAATGTCAGTGTTCATTTCAGTCTACAGATAAAATACACATTATTACACCACTAATAATCGGATAGAAATTGTTCTAGACATACTAATAAGGAAAATTTTTCACTTCCTGAGGTACTAAGTGTTTAAAATGGGGAAAAACATTAGTATACCATACTTCAAGTTTCTGTTTGTAATCATTCAGCCTACAATTTTTTTGGATTCATCTTTTAGGATTTTATATTAATTTTGTGCATTATAAACTATGTGTGCATAAAGAGGTCTCCCTAATAGCACGTAATTGACTAAATAAAGCTGACGATGTTTTCTGTTGGTATTAAGAAAACAGCAGTATAAAAGAAGAGGGTAATGTGGATGATATCACCATTAAGTAATTTTCATTTAGTATCCAATTTTCTACCATTTAAGGAAAGATTGGAGTTATGTTTTATATTCCAGATAATATTTTAGATGAATTCTACCCATCTGTGACAATTCACCCTCTTCTTCAATTAATAAGTGTCAAAGACAAAATGGGAAATTAAACTCACCTGAAACAAGCCTTGATGTGCTGTTCAAGATAGGGTCACTGTTGAAATAGACATATTAGATGTAATGTTTGAAAACTGTATGGTGGATTTTCTTTGAGATGAAAGAATGTTTAGGCAGTTTCGTGGAATGAGGTGGATATCTTTGAAATGTGCATTTTATTCTTCTTTCTACTTTTTTTCAACTACTTCTCATTTTATTCTATTATTGTTCAATATTTTTGGATCCTGATTACTTGCTACAGTTATTAATGAGTTTCATTCTGCATATTCTGCATGTACCAGATGCATTAAGATTAACATTAATCTCATTTAATCATTTATACCTTGGTAGAATTGCTTATTTGCGATGGAGTGGATGTTCCATTGGCAATTTACCTTCTGACTTGTGATCTGCTTTTGCATTACATGAGGTTTCTTTAAAAAAAAATTAAAAAATATACATGTGGACATCATGTTGAATATACACTTTATATACTCTGTCAAGATGTTGCTAAATGTTATTGATCGAACATTCACCATGTTGTGGTTAAAAGAGGTGGTTGGATGATAGAACAGTTAGAGTTTAAGTAGACTGTGAAGTGCTATTACCACTGTTCAGCACAATAATCGAGTTCACACTTTGCAATCACTTTCTATGGCATCTGGTTATGAGATAGATTAATCTATAAGCATGTTTAAGAATAACAAGTACTAATTACAAGGTTAAATGGCTGCCATTCCATATTTAAGGAAAGTTTTTAGTTACTATCTGCAACAGTTCTCACAAATGGAATTTATGATCTGGTAATAATTAAAGAAGAAAACAAATCCAGTCACAATATACTTAAAAGTTTATTGAAAATTCATTTAGTATGACCCAGTACCACAAGTTCACCAATAATAAACGGACTCGAATCCTTAATAGATTGCAAGTCGAAACTTGAGACAGTCACACCACCCAACACATCTGTACAACACCCATTCCTGATTTATCAAGATGATCAGCATCTACCAGTACTTCAACTCAGGCTCATTGTGCCACCTTCACAATTTACGACGACTGCATTTGTTTCTCTATCCCTACTGTTGCTAATTTCTTAAAACATCCACACAGATCAGCCAAATAAATAATACTGCCTCAAAACAACATAGTCACTCATTTTCTTGCTCTGTTTCTTCAACCACACATTATTTTAATCATATGCTTTACACTGGCCTGTCACAAATATCCACATATTTTCCCATACATAATAGAACCTAAATTTTGTTTATAAATCACCAAAATTTGTTTAAAGAGCATCAATTCTATTGTAAAACATGTTTGAAGTCATTTTCTTCAAGGGATAAGCAGAAGTATATACCATAATTCGGTTGTAACAGTTTATAAATGTAGCTGTTATATAAAGTTAAGACTATTTTTGAATAGAAAATGCTACATTCATTTTCAGAGGTACAGTAGGTCATAAGTAAAATGAAGGACACTTCATAGGTAGAAATTAGTACTGAAAAGATATCAGGTTTTGAAAGTTGCATCAATCAAGTTTTATAGAAGTTGAAATAAAGTTAAATAATTCCTGAGTTTTTAGTTTTATAGCTACAAGAAAGTTTTATAGCTCAAAAGATGCGTTAAATTTTTTAGTACATTCTGTGAAAGTTTGAAACTGGTAGGTTAATGTTATGTATTGTTTTTAAAGGAAAATGATGTGGTTGTAAGAAAATGTGAGTTTTTATGTAATAGATTTCAGCTAAATTAAAAGATAGTAGAATTTTTTCCAAGAAAATTGCACTAGCTTTTATGAAAATCCATTCAATACTTTGTCTAGAACCGAAAAAATAAATTAATTTTTAACTCAAGGAAAATGGCTAGCTTCCTGTTGTTAAATCACGAAAACTAGGTTCTGAAGGAAAATGACCAAAAATCGAAATTACATGAAGGAGATTAGTTAGCGACTACACAACTTCATATCTCATAGAAAATTTTATGTAGGATCACTTAAAAAACATTTCACCTTTGTAGCTTTAATACTTTCAGAGATATCAAAATTTAAATTTGTACATCATGAATTGCACTAAATTAAACAATAATAAACAGGCTGGTTTATATACCAAAAGATAAAGAAAAATTAGCAGATATTTTGAAACTAGATTCAGCTTCATAGCTTAAATACTTTGAATGTGAGAGTAAATTTAAGATTCGCCACTTAAATAATTTATTACTGCTAGACCGCTAGATATAGATATTTTTTTTTTTTAATATATAAAAATTGATTTTGACATTTAGACAGTAGACTACCCATCACAAAAATTTGGAGGCAATCAGAAGAAAAAGTAATTCAGATAATTTCGGATATTTCACAATTTACCAGATAGTTGCACAAGACTTGGCGTTCTCTAATTAAGGAGCCCCAGGAGCAGGAGTGGGCACAGTTGTGGGCAAGCCCTTGTAGGGGTAAGCAACACAGGGTTTACAGCCGAGTTCGGCGCATGGAGTGGACAAGAACAGAAAGTTAAAAAGTTAATGTATACTCATGGCTAACCAGTCGGCCATGTTTGGTCTGACTATCATATACGGTGCAGAAATATACTCACTCTCAATGTAGCTGAATGTTCATCAGTTATGGGTCTTTGGGAATTTGCTGTGAGTTGTGTAACTGTTCAAACCTGCAATCAGATAAATTTTGGAAAAGAAGTCTGGATGTTATAGATTTGTCATCAAGTGATGTAATTATTTTGAAGAATATACAGCTTGAAATTTATTTTGGTAGTCTTCAGAGAATGCTATTTTACTCCTACCTTCTCCAGTTAAGGTTATCAGCTTGGATGGTGACCACGAGACAGAATGACATTCTATCCATAGGCCACGCAAATGGTGAAAGTTCAGGACTATGCTTGTATACACTAAACCCGGTACCAAGTTTGTTTCTGACATATACTAGCCACTGCACTACCTATCGAACTATCTGGAGCATATCAACTCACATCACTCCTACTAGTCTTTGCCTTCAAGTTGTTAATTTCTTGACTCTGCCATTTACCTAACCAAAACTCTGCTGCTTAAATTTGCTTAGCTGCAATTTTCTACTTCTGCATTGCAACTCCCAGAAATTTCATCAGCCACTGCCCGTCTCTAAAACCAGCTCCATCAGTTGCTGATTGCGTTATGCCTTAATTTTCACAAACAAGTCTAACTGCTTTTTTCTATGCTCCCTCCAGTTCATCTATTTCATACCCATAATGTGGGTTCCATATTTCTGCACCATAGTCAAACAATGATCTGCCCAAGATTTGTCTCAATTTCCCTCACTTCCTTGGTACATATCCTCAGTGCTCACTCTGGGGTTTCAAATTTCTCCCTACCACCTGTCCAACTGAGTTTATTAACATATTTTATGCCAAAATATTTACTTACGTCTCATGTATGTTCAACAAGTCATTGCTTCTTCTCTTTATAATTGTGAAAATCTTTATGTTTCAATTTGTGTACCAGTACTTCTTGCAATTGATGGTCTGAATGCCACTGTGACAGAGTCTGTACTTTCTATTATAGCCTAAAAAATTGCAAGAGTGCAAAATTAGTGTCTTCCATTTCTATTTCTTATGTTTGTTTGCTACCTGACATTGTATATAATGCTGATGTTGCATATCACCGTTAATTCTTCATATGGGGATATTATTCCAAATTACTGAGTTCCATTCTTCATAACTTGGGAAAGATGAGACTAAATTCATTTGCAGGAATGTAATGGAATGTTGGATTGTCTTCCACATACTGAATCATTTAATTCAGTGTAAAATATGAGTGCACCCTGTCTGAAACAACCAACATATAATAATTAGTTATGATTGGCCATGTATACAGATTCACTTTCATTAGTATGGTAGTGGTAAGAAACCATCAATATGGACATATATCAAAGATGGTTACATGAACCCTCTTTCTGACTAACTTCTGATTAAGCGGAACTTCTGAAACTTGGCGATCATAATGCTGACTTCTGAGTGAGTTTGCTGTGAATGGGGTTGCACTTGTACCTCTTGAATATGTTCTAAGTTGTAGATTCCTAATTGGTAAGAATGTGGGAGCAGTGAGGTGTAGCGTGAGTGGACGTCCCGCGTGCCTCATTCCAGAGTGCAGACGGAGATGTTGAGAGTCATTCGACTGAAGTTGCGTCCGCCTCCTCCTCCGCAGGAGCAGTTGGTGGGTCGACCCGCCGACGTGCACCCGCCCCGCCCTCCCCCTCCGGACAGCTGCTAAAGAGTGCCCCTCCACAAGTCCCGCAGGCACGCACGCCGACACCGGAGCTCATACAGGTAAGCCGCAAGAGTCTCTAGTGAACTTTTAATTCTTGTAGAACTAAAAGCCAGTTTAACATGCTTTCAAATGAGTATTTATTATGAAACTGAGAAATATTATGATTTTATTGTAGATGAAGACTTCTAGAAATCATAAATTGTATTTTGATTGGTTGTACACAGTGTGTACCAGTGAATTTTAGTATACTTGTGTTCTACTAAAAGTATATTCTACCAAACAGTTGTAGTTAAGAACTGTAGATGTAGACAAAGATAAGAATATACAATGAGATAATTTAAGATATAGGTTGTAATGGGTGTGTTGAGATGAGGAGGTTAGCACAAGATAAGGAAGGGTGAAGTATTGCATCAAACCAGTTGAGACTCTGATGAAGAGAAAATAAGATACTAAATCTTTCACACATTTACATCCTGCTTTCTTTAAAAACAATAACACTATAATTTTTTTTTGAAGCAAAAAACTTCTACAAGCAAAAAATATAAGTTCATATATATTTTTCTCCCTAGATTCACACTTTGATACATCTTTATTGTATCATCATTTTACATCATTCTGAATTATCAGTAAATATGTCTGGCATTGAAGGAAGCCTAATGAAATGATTAAGTATTGATGCTTCAGGCTCTAGAGAAAACTGGTTAAATCATACGATAGAATTATAATATTCTACTTATATAGTGGTGAAAGAGTGGTTTCTAGATATATATAAGATACTAAAAAAAAAAAAGGATAAAATAGGGGTAATTTTCAGCAGAACGTGTGCTCCATTGAAATTAAAAATAATAAAATCAAGAGATAAAGAAAAGAGCAAGACAAGGATATTACATACCATCTACTGTAGTTAATTAATATGTACAAGAAGCTGTGAATTATCCGAGGGACAGAATAAAAGTTGGTATAAAGAAGATAAAGAAGAATGAACAATACTTCAAAATGTTAAGGCTTGTAGATTATTATGTTGTCATCACGGATACAAGAGATGACCAAGAAGGAATATTGAACATGAATGAAGAAACTTTTAGAAACTAGTTTGAAAATCAACATATTTAAAACAAAGCTGACGGTATAAACTAGATAGGTGGAAAGGAGCCAACAGGTGTTAGTCAAACTGGAGACTCCAATACTGGAAGAAGTGTCTGCTTATGCAGCAGCAGTCTGGTGCGAAAGTCAGATGAGGTGTGGTGGGGATCTGACACCTACTATGTCTATTCAATCCAAACATTAAAGACCCAGAAGAGACCTGCATGTGACGTGGTGTCAGCCATGACTTCATCTGGCAATGAAGATGATTTAGCCCTTTTCCATTAAAATAATTAACAGGAGTTTTTGGTCCTTTAAGGATGAAGAAGGGAAGAAATCATGGGATATTTGGTGTGCTTGCAAACTTGGAAATGTACCCTGTACATTTTAGAAACTTTTACAGAATGCCTTCAACTGTGTAACCTTTATATATTAAAGAAATTCTAGGTGGTATATGGAAAAAGCTACCAACAGGTAAATCATTAGTTTTCCAGAAGAAACTATTTTGATTAAATAACATAAATATACAAAACAAAAACCTGCATTTACTTAAAAAAGAATTTACTGAAAAAAATAAAGTCAATAAAGTGAATAGATGTATAACTAGCTGTTCTTCTATCTGTCTCTGTATTTGATAATGGAATATGTCTGTGTGGATTGCAAGAATTGATGATAATTTATGTAGATTGTAGATGACAATTTGCTTATTACAGAATCAAGTGGAAGCACTGACATGCTCTCAGAATGACCATTGCCACTGAGGATAAAATTCCAGATCATTCTGTTAAAAAAATGGGATAGTTCCATTTAAAATTCTTACTCTGAATTTATGTTTTGTTGTGTAGTCATAGTATTCATATCATTCCTTTTTTTTTACAATTTCTGTTTGCCTTGAAAATATTTCCCAGCAGTTTCATTCACTATTTTATAGTTTTGTTACACTCTTCTTGATAATATCACAACCAGCAGTTATGGTTGGAGTTTATGTTGAGTATAATGCATTTGGTATGCAGAAACAGCTTCTGCCATGAACTCATGGTCTTCATCATCATTTGATACATTAATTTCTGCCTCTTTGTCTGCTGGCTTCTATATCAAGTTGTCCTTGGAGGGGTGAGATTTTAAGAATTTCTCAAAAATTAGCAGATATTGTGCCAAGCAAAAATATTCCTACAGAACTGGACTGCAGAGTGTTTTTATTTTTATAATTTGTATACAGCTCTGCAATATTTTTCTATCACTCCTTACATTTGTTCACAAAAAAAAATCAAATCTAGCATTAATAAACATAATTATTCCTTTTTTCAGGTACTGTGTTACTGAATATTCATTAAAGCTTTACACACACACACACACATATATATATATATATATATATATATATATATATATATATATTTGAAAGTAAAATGTAAAGTCTGAGGTGATATGGGGAAAAATAACTAGAATTTATGCCAATACCTACTACTGTGAAATGGATTGAAATAATGCAAAATTTCTATGCATTGTGGGTTTTACCCAGCTGTTCTGGCAGTGTTGATGGGAAGCTTGGTAGAATTAAAGTTCCAAGAAAATAAGCCTTTATAAATAATTCCTTTCTATATCATTGTCCATAGTGGATAGTTTATTGGTGGCCATATGAATCAGTGAAATTAATGAAACACTGACGGTAGAGCAATTAATGGAAGTAGTTTTGCCAGAGCTCTGCAATGACAGAGCTTCAATTTATCCAACCAGTTCCACTTCTTTCAGATACAACAAACATCCTTTTGTCTTTCGTAGCAGATAAAGCATGTTAATTAACTTTTTTTAATTAGTTATGTAGCAATCACAGAATACTAAGCATGAGGTTATGTCAAGGAACGAAATCTGCAGACTTTATTAAGTCACTATACTGAAACTAATTTAGGGATTTGAATATGTTAATATGTTGTGATCCTTCCAAAGTTGATAATTTAAGCAATGTGTTTGTTGTGTAAGTATGATGAGAAATATTAAACTCTCTGGTAATGTAATAGTAGGAAATTTAATTCTCAAAGAAAAGCCAACAAGACAAAGTATAAAATGCATCAGCAAATACTTCATTGAAGGTGTACCCATTCCATATGAAGATAGATATTGTGTGAATTAAGTTTTAAAAGATAGTTATTAAGAATATTTCCACTTGTAAAAAATTAAAATAAAATTAATAATTAATTTTAAAACTTACCAGATTGATTTAATTTGGTGGTGATATTTTTTCAATCCTTGTACTGCGATTGCATTAATCCAAATATCTGAAATTTGTACAACTCAACCATAATTCTCAGTGTCATTCAAAAAATCATAATTTGAAGTCAGAATTGTATTTTGATAATCAAGAGAAGATACCACTTGGCAGTCTGCACCATGTGCCACTTCTGTGCACCATTCGAGACTTTGAAGATATGCATAGCTGTCATCAAAGGGGCAAATCATTGCCTGCCACCTGAGTCTGGATTGCAAGCGAGTAGCTAGGATTAGCTTCAGGGTTGGGCACAAAAACAAAGAAACTTAAAAACTACTTATTGAAAATGGTTTTACATGAAAAAAAAAATTAATCACCCAATTAACATATTCAACCACTAGTCTGAGAGGGTTCTGGATAAATTTTGACAACATTTCTTTTTCAATATTAAAAGTGGTAATTTTTATTTTCATATTTTTTTCATTTGACTACACGAGGGAAGGAGCCAGGATGGGGCTATGCCCATGGTGGAGTGTGTGGTATTAGTGACTTCAAAAAGAGCCGTGTCTGCTCCATGCCTCTGCCAGACAGCTGTACCATGTCTCTTCTCTGTGAATTGGGCCTAATATAATTGGCATAGGTGAGATATAATGGTGTGTGAACAGAGGTTTTTCCTAGCATGTCAGTGCAATTGAGTCTTCGTAGGTTAGCTATTATGGAGACTGCATCATATACGAAGGGAAAATACAATAAAGCCATAACTGCCTTCAGATCCTAGTATGTATCTGCATTTAAATACATCAGTTAAAAAATTAGGAAAAGACTATGTTTGGAGCATCAGTGGTATGACATAGACAGTGGATGCTGAGGAGAAAAGAAGGCCTGAAGCTCTGGAAGATCAGCTGGAAGGACAGAGTGACAAATGAAGAGTGTTTTTTCTTCTTCCAGAGTTGGTGAGTCGCAGAGCCTGTAGCATTACATTCAGACAGGAAGAGACTGTATGGCTGGCCCTCTGCTGTGCAGTAACAGGTTCGTGATAGTGGCTGGAGCCTATGAGTAACGCCATACTTGGCATGTGTGAATCCAATTACGTCAGACTTGTTATGAGGCTCCTACAATGAACTGAAAATGAAGGTGGAGAAAAGAGAAGAAATGAAATCTACCATGAAGAAGAAAGATCTGACAAACATAATAGTAAAGAAAAAAACTTTAAAACCAAAAACCAATAAAAAATGAAATTACTACATTAGGCAATGGTTACCAAAGGGACAGAAGTCAAGCAAAGAATATACACAAAACTAGAAACAAACTTAGAAGATGAATTCTTGTTTACATTGAAAGTGACATCTACAAAATGTGTTTAACTCCCAGGCCATGAAAACAGTTGTACATAGAGTGTGAAACAAGTCTTTATGTGATCAAGCACATCAAAAATCCTGTACCTTTCCCTTGCCTCATCCATAAAGGACCAAAAACTCCTTTTGATTATTTTAGTGAAGAGGAGCTAAATTACTTTTTCCTCTGTTTCATGTGAAATATCATTTAGAAATTATGTATGTTCATTTTACTTCATCATTTTGTTTTCTGGTGTATAGTGCCTCGTTTCACTGCATCCAATTAAAAGCAGTTTTTGTTTAGTGGTGACTCATAGTAACTGCAGCTATGATATGATTTTCAATATAGCATTGTTGTTGCACATTTTTTGCTTTTGTGTCTAAAATCCTGGTTTATTAGTATGCTTTCTTTTATTTTGAACTATCTTCTAATATAACATCACAGATAATAGTAAAATACCCCATTAAATAATAAACTAAAATTCATTTTCTTTGTGAACATTTATTTTACATCGACCACCTATGTCAAAAGTAGTTTTCAGTTAGGTGGTTGTTAGATAGTATGAAAGTATCACAATATGGAGGAAGTTTTATGTGACTACAATACATTGTTTTATTGCATTATATAAGGATATAAGTTAAATGCAGGTATTGTACAATGAAGCAGCTATAGGAAAGGAGACTGAAGGTAGGTGCAAATAAGTTGAATGTTACACTGAAAAATGAGCAAATAACTTCTCTGTTAAATAAAATATGATCTGATTTTGAGATTTAAAATATACCCTTTTCTGTAATATTTTAGAGGGGACTAGCAGATAATGAAAGACAAGATATGCAGATGAACCGTAAGGCTTCTATCACTAATGATTCCTCACACAACAGACAGTCGCAAAGAAGGAAATATTCATCAAGTGAAGACAGTGATGAAGATGAAGAGGATATGAGAGATATGGAGGGCCGCATCACCACCAAGAAAGGACAAGAGGTAAAGACAGAACAATTTATGATTTTACTCATGAAATTTTTAAGATGATGTTAATAGACAGTACTGTTATGACTCATAGAATTAGGTGTAGCAAGTACACAATTCACATTTTATGATTATTATTATTATTACTCCATGATCTACTAAAAGTGTGTGGTGGAAGGTTCATTGCACCTATCCGAAAAGGTAATAGTTTGGAAGGGATATACAGGATATGACAGGAAGTGCCCATGGGCTATTGTAAGGAATCATCCTGGCATTTGCCCGGAATGATCTAAGAAAACCATGGAAAAACCAGATCAGGATGGCCGGAAGGGTTTATTGAGAACTACTCCTGTCGGATTGTGAGTTTACTTGCCCGGTAAACCCTTTCTATTCCATTCCCTAATTGTTCTTGAAAAAATGACTACAGAAATGAATTGGTTCTGACCCTGATTTCTCTTATCTTATTTTCGCGGTCATTCCAAGATATGAATGTTGCTGGTAGCAATATTTCTTTGCTGTAATTCTGAAATAAATCAATCATAAATTTTTCAATTAGCTTCTGTCGAGAGCAATGCCTTTGGTGTTCAAGGTCTTCCCATCCTAAGTCCTTCAACATCGCACTTACGCTTTCCCTCCAACTATAAATATCTATCATGAATCGGACAGCTCTTCTTTGGACTTTCTCTAATGCCTCCATTAACCCCTTTTGATGGGGACTCCATACAGAACAACAGTATTCTAAATGAGGACACATTACTGACTTGTATGCAATCGATTTAACTACCGGAGTGCATTGTTTTAAATTATGACCTAGAAGCATACGATTTGCTTTCCCATTTACCTTCTCGATATGCTCATTCCTTGACAAATTATTACGAATTGTTACCCCTCGGTATTTAGTAGAATCTAACATTCTAAGGACAGTACCATTAATTGTATATTCAGAGCTAAATTGTGTCACCTTTTTACTTACACACATGACTTGGCACTTTTTATCATTTAATTCCAACTGCCAGTCTTTACACCACACAATTATTTTCGTAATATCATCTTGTAACAAAGCACAGTCGTCCTGGGTTTTGATTTCATGATAAATAATAACATCATCAACAAGTAATCTTTTCTTCCTCTTATTATGTCATACAAATCATTAATGTATATGAGAAACAACAGAGGACCTATAATGCTGCCCTGGGGAATCCTGGACCTAATATTACATTTACTAGACTTGGGTCTATCCATATAACAATATGAGTCACTGAAATGAAGATTTCCGGTTTAAGAAAGGTAATAGACAGAACACCAGAAAGTAAAATGTGAAACAACAGATATAGTGGATGGTATAAAAAGAAAGGTGATTACTTTGTAATAGACATAGGATAGTAAATTTTAGATTAGTTTTTAAAAAAATAATGCATCATACCACAATAGACAGAGGAAAAATTAAATAGCTAAAAATAGCATAGAATTTTGAGGAAGACATTAGAACAAACAGGGAGAAATTCTTAAAATCAAGGAAGATGCATGGAAGCTCATAGATTATGCCACAATTTTTAGACATATACATATATGGAATCAAAACATTATATTGTTTTTGTATCATATGCACATAAAATAATCTAAGTTTTGAATATTTCAGATTCACCGAGCCAGTGCTGGTAATGTGAAAAGGACAAAAGAAGAAATAGAAGCAGATCCTGAGGAGGATGATGATTTTGGGTACACAACGAGTGAGTACAGTTGTAGATGAAAAAACATTTTTGCAGACAATTTTCTCAATGCTATAGTGTCTTTATTAAGATGTTTATAATGACTAGTAATGCTTCAAAGTTGCTAGGTTTATGATTTCTCTCTATTTCTTTATGGCAGTTGTTTTTATATTTTGAGTGACAAGCAACCAAATATTAAAAATTCAACCAAAATTCAAAGACATACCGTATATAAGAACTAGCAATATCCATTGCTGAACAGCTTTTGGGATAACTGAATGAAATGCATAAAATTATTTAATAAACTGAAAAGTCCAATAAAGAATAAGGGCTTAAGCTATGGATTTGAAACTTTAACACTTTTGCTGCGGATGACATCTAGAGATGTCATTCCAATACTCTACCTCAGTGCACATGATGTCCTTAGATGTCCACTGCAAGGGCCGGTATTGATTAAGATTGAAGCAGAAGTATACATAGTTGTACTTATCACTTTACTGTAGCCTAGATAAACTTGTTTATAACACATGTGTGTTTCCTATGAGTACTGTCACTGTTAAATTAATCAGCATTGAGCTAAGACCCAATAAATTTTGTGAAAAAGAGGCAAACCATTTGAGAAATAGCAGAGACTAGAAGATAAAATTAAATAATCTGTGAACACATTCATAGATTATGCAGCAAGAAGTTATATAGAGCTATGAAGGTGAAAGAAATGGAGCAGTTATGTGCCAGAATGGGTAAAGGTGGGTTACTAAAGGTAAAATCTATAATAAATAATCTGTTGGCAAGACTCACTGGAATGAAGAGGGAATAATCTGATGGATGGGTAAAAAAAGAAAAAGTAATAATACATATGTTTAAGAACTAATTTTCCCAAATAATTCTTCATGCACTCAGTTTGGTGAATTTGACTTAGAAACTTTAATTTAACTGTTACATACAGCAAGAACTTAATTTTGAAATTAAGTAGTTTGAAGCATGTAACTTTTGTACTGTGCCTGTCCCTGACCTTCACTAGAGTATTTCGACACTGTATGGTCACCTCATCACCTGACACTGATCCAGCTAGATCAGATTGTTCAAATTAAGTTTGTAAAGTTTTATTGGTTGTCGCATGGGATTTCACTACAAAGACGTTCTGCTGGTCGCTGTTGAAACCCAATTCGATGTGCATCCTTTGGAACTGAGGCAAAATGTCCACAGTGTCCAATTTCTGCATAAAGTCATCTCTGATGTTACAGGTTGCTCGAGATTCTCTGCCATGTGTATTTTAGTTGCCATTCTGATATGAGGTTGAGAGAGCTATTTGGTTGATGACATCTGGGTACACCCATGAGGTGAGCAGTACTTTAGAATGCATACAGAGACTGGATATAGCATCCCCCACCAAGTTGACTTTTTGAATGACAGCATCGCTGTTTTCAAGTGATAACTCATATATGTATAGTCAGGAATAAGGTTCTTATCATAAAGCCTTTCCCCTGTTATTTTTTCTGTCTTTTTCCTTCCTTTTAACAGTCTGTTTTTATTTTTTCTGTATCTCTAAATTCAGTATTATTATTTATTTTTGAGTGTCTGATAGTTACCTCATAGAACGTTCTATGAGTGGCTGCGTCGAATGCAAGTTTTACACAAGCCCAGCCACCTACCTCTGTTAACTTGAAAAAGGGGTTTTCTCCCGAAGTATTGTATTATCTTTGTTTGTGTGTTGCTGCTGCCCCCCTCCCTTCAACTTTGGTGAGTGTTTGGTGTATTTGACCTGTCGTTTCCATGTAAATACTGCCTCGCGGCATTTCTTTCCTTTCATTGTTACCTAAGTTTATTAATTAAAAACACAAAATCAGAAACTGTACAGATCATGTATCCGAGGAATTTTGTGAAGATACACCGATTCGTAAAAATCTATAAAGGTAAATGCAGACATATACTGGTAAGCTATAATTTGGCTTTGTGTGAAATCTAAATGCAGAGTTCCATTTGAACATTGAATCTCTGCAGAAAAAGCATATTTTGTCTACAAAATGTAAAAGGAGAAATTTAAAGGTTTTAAAACAATGTACAAAAAGTTAGATTTGAGGACTCAAATTAGGAAGTGTTAAAGTGAATCAATATACCTGGTGTAATTATTTACTAATGTTTTTTTTTTTTTTTTTTAAAGAAAACCATCCCTGTGAGTAACTGGTATCATGCTTTTTCTGTATCAAATAACTTAGTGAATATCATTGGAGAAATTATTTATTTAATTCTGTATAGTCAGCACAATGATCAGAGTAAAAGCTTTGGTAAAGAGCAATGAAGTTGAAAGTGATTATAGCCACAAGACATTAAACTTATTCAGAAGGTTAGAATTTCGGTTTCAATTGTTTGGACAGTCAGTATATTTAAATTTACATAAATGGCAGATACGAAAATTTTTGTCGTTATGGCGGTTTGTAGTAAAAGTTTTTGGTAGTATTCCTTGGGTAGGATCGCTGAGAGAAGACATTACTGGGCTAGCTTATAGCTGTGCTGCGGTTGCGGGGCCGATCGATGCCCGGCTGAGTCAGCGGGCAGCTCGCCAGCCCGCATCGAGTGGGGGAGGTAATAGGATTTGCCTTTCGCTATTGTTTCAAATAATGAGTAGCGCCTAGGTGGTTGATGCCACTGACGCAACCAGCTGAATCTAACGGAGTGTTCTTAATTTCAATTAACGTGGACGTGGGACTGCAGTTAGGTATTTCCTGTTCCGTTAGTTCGTTTACCATGCTACGCGTAATGAAACTAGAGGTAAATTAATCACTATCGATGTTCCACAGTAAGCTCGTTGCGAGAACTCGGGGCTGAACCCAACGACACATTTCTCTTAGCACTGCTGAATCAGTATTAGTCTAAAATTCTATTCTCATTTTACCACATCTGATTTGTGGATTAATTAATTTTAATTTAACCACACTAATGCCAGGCAGCATTTAATAAACTGATTAAACTTCAAACACGTGTTACCTAATCATCAGTTTAAATATAAACCATAGGTCAGAAAGTATAACATTTTTTAATTACTAATATATTAAATCAGTCCTGATCATATTACCTCCTCTTTGGTAGATTTAGGAGATATATTACGCAAAAGAAAACTCGTGGTTATTTACAAGAACATGAGGAACTACCATTATCTGCTTACTTAGCAGGTCAGCAATTTGTTATTGTTGTTTACCGGCATAACTACCAGTACTACCATTTAATAATGTAACACGGACAATATAATGCACTAATTTTGAAGTTTTTGAGATAAAACGTTTGGAAACACAATGTTTCTTCTGACCACATCCGTAAGTTCACAGTTTGTTAAACTACGGAAATTTTTACTTTTACTCCCTGCAAAGATTATTTTATAACTCAGTTTCAAATTAGCAACAGCACAGTTTTTTTTTTTTTAAAGAAAATTAGCAAAGTATTAAGTTGTTGGTTTCAAATTCTCTTGTTTAAATGAATCATCTTCAAAGGAATTAGAGACCGCATACGAAACGGTGGAAAATTGCCGTTGGAAAGGCTGATTTTTAAAGCAAACGTTAACGATGGAGCGGTGTAGATATCGATTGTTTCCTGTGATCCAGAGACAGTGATGTAGTCTGCATCTGCAGTTTGTTCAACAGTTTCACAGTGTCCTTTCCTCGGGTCAGAAACTCAAAACTATCTCAACCAAATTTGCTCAAGGATTTAAACTTGCTGGCAATGTAATATTTTCAACTCTTCGACGTAAATTAAAATAGTTGTATAAATAATAAATACAGATCTGTTTCTACCAAAAAGTCCCATTATTCTTTCCTGCGACATTGCCTTTTTCTTTGCCTATTATTAGGGTTACCAGATGTCCTCTTTTACCCGGACATGTCCTCTTTTTTGGACCGTAAAAATGGTCCGGGCGGGTTTTGAGAAAAATCAAGGAATGTCCTCTTTTTTTAGTTCCGTTTTACTACTGCCTGAACTTGAAAGTGTGGGAATAAAACTCTCCCATCTGTCAAAATGGTAAACCCTAAAGAATTTAACATTTATGCCAACAATGTGATATTTTATCTACACTTTTCCTTTTTCTGTCTCGGCGCTGTGTCAAGATATAGTTACGATTTCTGAGCAATAGGTGTCCAGGCAATTATCGTGAAATACGAGCTGCGGGGCGGCCGGTGAAGAACATTATGTACGCAACAATGCAAAGTACTTCGGTAGTCAGCTCGGCTTCTAGAATCATTGTTTTCAACTGCTTTACTGTTAGTTGCGTTTTGGTTGTTGTGAATTGAAGCAGTTTTACTGTTCAAGTGAAATCATGCCAAAACGCAAATGTGTCTTCAGTGACGAATTACAAAAACGATTTCCTGACTTCAGACCGGGAAGAATTAGCTCAGAGGCAGAATGTCTTATCTTCCCATCAGGAACATTTGTTTCAGTTGCTAATAAAGGTAAGATTTATAACCATGGAACCGATTTTACGTAAATATCGTATGACACTGGAAATTTGCGTGTAATAGCTCAGATTTTCTTACACTGAATAACGTATAACACGCACAGTTATTAATTTGTAGGGGGGCTAGACCTAGAAGCTCACAAAAACACAAAACGCGGATACGTACTGCAGCATCTTCATCCAAAGTTGACGATTTTTTTGCAAAAAAGGATTCCAAAATTAATGATCTGGTCCATGCAGCTGAAGGCGCCCTATCTTTTCACACAGTCAAGAATCATCAAAGTTTTAAATCAATGGACTGTACTGGAAAACTGCAGAAAGTGTTATTTACAGACTCAAATATAGCGAAACAAATGTCATGTGCTCGCACTAAAACAGAAGCCATTATTAATTCTGTATTGTCATCTCATTCTGTTAATGCTTTTATTGACGCTTTGGAGTGTATTTCATGTTTTGGTGTTGCAACAGAAGGCAGTAACCATGGTTCTTTGAAATTCTAATTCAATTCTAATTCAATACTATGACTTTAAATCTGGGGGAATTAAAACAAAAGTGATAGAACTTAAAAGTAGTCCAAATGAAAAATCTGAAACGATTGCGTCTTACATATGTGATACTCTTAGAAGTAGAGGTATTAATAATAAATGTGTTGCTTTTTCTGGGGACAATACAAATACAAATTTTGGTGGGATTAGTGGACTTGGTAAGAGGTCGGGAAATAATCTTTTCGCCCATCTGAAAAACAATTTAAATGATAGATTAGTAGGATTAGGCTGCCCTGCTCATGTTTTACATAACTGCATTCAACATGGTATTGATGCAGGAGTCACATTAGATGTTGATTCCATAGTATTAAAAATATTTAATTATTTTTCTGTGTACACAGTACGTACTGAAAGTCTTAAGGACTTTTGTGATTTTGTAGATGTACAATATAGGGAAATATTGTGTCATTCTAAGAGTAGGTGGCTGTCCCTTTTTCCTTGCGTTACGAGACTAATTGAGATGTATCCAGCACTGAAATCATATTTCAGTTCTCAGGGTGAAATTCCAATTCTAATTAAATTGTTTTTCCAAAATGAGCTTAGTGAAGCACGATTATGGTTTGTTCATTCTCTTATGTCATTATTTCAACATAATATTTTGGCCTTAGAAAAAGAGAAAAATTCACTGGTAGAAATGATACATATTCTTGAGGGTGTGTTGAATGCTCTTCAGGAAAGAAAAATCCAGAATTTCAAATCTTTAAAACTAAATGAAATTTTGAGAAAAAAAACGGGATGAAGGTTATGGTTCTAAATGTGATATGCTAGAAGGAGAAATAGCACATGTTTATGATGCAACGATTACGTATCTTAAGAAATGGTTGGTTCAGTATCAAGAGTTTTTGGTATTTAAATGGATGGGTCTGAAGAATTCTCCAAATTGGGGAGATGTGGAACAAACAATTATGTACCTAAATTAAAACTTAATATTAAAATAGATGATGTAAAGTGCTTTGATCAGTTTTGCAACTTTCAGAAATTTTTGACAAACCATGCTAACGTTAATACAGATCAGTTGTCTAATGATATCTGGTGTAAATATTTCCGAGAGACAAAGAATGGTGCTTGTTTCTCAGAACTACTAAAAATTGCGGAGTTTTTCTTTGCTATTCCCAGCCACAATGCTAGTGTAGAAAGGATTTTTTCATTAGCAAATAGTCAGTGGACCAAAGATAGAAATAGACTCAGTGTTGAGTCTGTTAAGGGAATTATAAGTGTGCAATATAATTATAAGGATTTATCTTGTGTACAGTTTTATAATTATTTGTTGGAAAATAAGAAATTACTCTCAGAAATTGGTTCACCAAAGACATATCTGAGTACTTCAGGGAATAATGATGAAGATGAGAAATGTACTAATGATGATTTTTTGTAGTTTATATTAAAATGTGCCACAAAATGTTGTAACGTTGCATGATTTAATAAAATGAAGTAATATACTACCTATTGTAGACGTTTCATTTGCAAAAAGTATAGTGAATTATGCATAACTTAAATATTTTTATTTATTAAGTGTGTAGTTATAATTTATCTTAATGCAACATCCGTAAATGTTGAGAAACCCACAACACTTTTGCAGAATTTAGTATTAATATAGAAATGTCCTCTTTTTTGAAGACCGTCATCTGGTAACCCTACCTATTATATACATGTCATAGGTGTTTTTC
>JARYHS010011408.1:187625934-187643931 GCA_031002005.1 Vandiemenella viatica
TTTGATACTTTCATGAAATCTTACTTGACTGCATTTCATAATTAGTCTTAAAGGAAATACAGTAAAACAAACTAAGGAAGGATAGAGAAATTCAACCCAACACTTATCATAGACAACAGCATCCAGGATCAATGAATGCAGAAAAGATGAACACAAGTAATGCAATATTTTGGCATTGAATCTTATTCCTGCAAGTAGACAAGACACTTAGCAACACTGTGATCACACTGAAGGTCACTGAGTGGCCGGGGAACCCAAGCAGCTAAGCCAGTGTGACTAGGGTAGTGGTGGAGGGAGGGGGAAAATACCGAATCAAAATTCTATAGGAATATTATCATTGGAAGAATTCTGGAGGAATATTATCATAGAAAGTGGGGGAATGTCACAAACATGATAGCATATACACATGTATGCATGTTCATTTGGGCCAACTAGGACCACATTAAGCCTTTGTTTGTCTTGGATTTGCTGTGGATATGTACATATTAGTGTTAAAACTAGGGTTGTTTGTCCTAGAGAGGACCTACAGTTTAAAGTGGAATCCGAACCTTGGGAGCATTTTGGTGTATTTCACAGAGGTGAGTTAAGGGCCTTGAAAATTCCTGCCAAGACAGAGATTCAAACTGGAGACCTTTTGATCTCCACTGCCTTAACCATTGAGCCAACAGGCCATTCAAATGAGATGATATCAATATGTATACAAAACATTAAATTTAAGATCTGTAAATTTTGTATATGTGAATAAATAATAATAATAAGTGCTGGGTGTAGTGAAAGAGTCTCATTGAAGATTGAGGCCAGTAGGATGCCTGGTATCAGAGAAAACTCTGCAAGCAGCAGCAGGTATTCAATCCAGTTATTACAAATGAAGATGGAATGTGGATAGAAGCATTTGAGATGTGGATATGGAAAAGAATGGATAGGATAAGCCTGATGGATAAAGTGAGTAATGTTGAAGTGCTGGAAAGGGATGCTGAGTACATGAAATCACTCCAGATCATAAAAGAAAGAAAGTAGAATTGGATGGGACACTCATTGAGAGGGGAGTGCTTGCTAAGAGTCACCTTGGAAGGATTAGGAGAGTGAGAGGAAGAAGAAGGTACAAGATCACCGATAACATCAAAGGAAGCAGAAACTTGGACATAAAGAGGAACGCAGAAGACAGGAAAGCATGAAGAGCTAAACCTGCCTCAGGAAAAAACACTAACAATGATGATGATTCCGAATTAACTGAATACTGAAAACCCCTGGACTCAAACATTGAACCAAAGACAAAATAAGTTGAGATTCTTCAGATTAAAACAATACAGAAATACTAAAACTTATTGAAGCTCACAGTCATATTAATTCTTATTTAAAAGGCATATTTGTTTTTACACTTTGATTAAATTAGCTTATGTCTAGAGCATATATTTTCTAGAATACTTCCTTGTACACATAAATGAATCATCAGAACTGCTGTCTGTAACATGACAGTCCCTGAAGGCCATAGAGTGAACCATAGAGACAGAACGAAATGGTGTAGGAGCAGTCACACTGACTAACATTAATTGCTGGTTTTTATAGATAATAGAATTACTAGGGGTAGAATTTTGGGAGAATATAAAGTAAAGGATAAGCTTTAACTGGTTATACTAAAAGGTAGAATAGGCAAGACAAATGACACAGAGCGAAGCTGAATGCATGTTATGAAGCATATGCTATTCACAATAAAAATAAGCCATTTGTTAAACTTGAAACCTTTCATTTTGCTCATGAATTTCTTCAGAGGTTCTTGGTTAATCTTTTCACCTTTTCTCTTGTAAGCTAATTTAATAATAATATGTACTAAGGAAAACAAATGTTAGTTGACTGGTGAGACAAGAAGAAAAACAGAGTTGCAAAAATATGTAATGACAAGACTCATTGTTTTTTCATGATCATATTAAAGTTGGACAGAAAGCTACAAGAAATAATTAAATGAACTATGGTACAAAGAATTTGTGTCACAACAGTGGAATATTGATGAATGAACAATAATAATACCAGGCATGTTTTTTAAGTAAGTACCGTTTTAAAATTAAAAAAGACGTGCAAATAGATATCAATAATTTTATTTTTACATGAAAGCCTGTACCTTACTCTATTTTTCTACATAATTCCCTTCAATATTGAGGCACTTGTCATAACGTAGTACCAGTTTTTGTAAACACTGCTCATAGAAGTCTGCCGTCTGACTTGTTAACCACTGCATCACAACTGTTTTGACTTCGTTATCGTCTTCAAGACGCTGACCGCCCAGGTGTTTCTTCAAGTGCAGGAACAGATGGCAGTCACTGGGCGCCAGATCAGGGCTGTTCGGAGGATGATCTAGAGTTTCCCATCGAATAGATGTGATGAGATCTTTGGTCTGATTAGCCACATGTGGACGGGCATTGTCATGCAGCAAAATGATGCCCTTGCTCAACTTGGCACGTCTTTTGTTCTGGATTGAACGGTGCAGATTGTTCAATGTCTCACAATAAGCTGCTGCATTGATTGTCTCATTATGAGGCAGAAATTCCACAAGCAATACTCCTTTTCTGTCCCAAAAAACTATGCACATGATTTTTCGGGCAGAAATCGTTTGCTTGAACTTCACTTTTTCGGGTGAATCTGAATGCCGCCATTCCATGGACTGTTGCTTTGATTCAGGTGTGATGTAGGCCACCCATGTCTCATCGGCCGTAACAATTTGGCTTAAGAAATCATCACCATCGTTGTAGTACTGCTCAAGGAAAGTCAATGCACTGCCTAAACGTTTGGTTTTGTGCACATCTGTTAACATTTTCGGTACCCAACGTGAGCACAGTTTTCAGTAATTCAAGTGCTCGGTTACAATGTCATACAAAACACTACAAGAAACATTAGGAAAGTCATCACACAAGGAGGAAATCGTAAAGTGTCTGTTTTCTCTCACCTTATTATCCACTTTCTGCACCTAACCAGGGCCGCATTTAAGCATAGGCTACATAGGCTGTAGCCTAGCGGCCCGCGCCACAAAGGGGGGCCCGCACCACAAAGAGGGGGCCCACACCACAACCCTGGACCCCCGCCAGGGCCAGTAGTAGAGTAAAAAAAAAAAATGTCGCCCATAAATTTTTTTGGTCCGAATTTCAAAAACTGCCGACAAGGGGGGCCCGCACCACATGTATAGCCTAGGGGCCCACAGAGCCTAAATGCAGCCCTGCACCTAACTTTCATTAACGACCGAAGGACGCCCACTCCGTTGTTCATCATGCACATTTGTGCGGCCATCTTTAAATGCTCTAACCCACTTTCTCACCATTCCATCACTCATATTGTTTTGTCCATAAACTGCACAGATCTCACGATGAATATCGATCAGTTTTAGGCCTTTAGCACAAAGAAATCTTATAACAGCCCGTACTTCACAGTCGGCGGGACTCACGATTATCGGAGGCATCTTAAACACTCAGTGAACAATGTAAACAAGGAAGAATTATACTGTAATGGCGTCAGCGCATAGGCAAGAGATGCAGGTACCCAGTGCGCATGCGCTGAATGCCGACCGTAGTGCTGCAGCCACGGTGTGACAAAACGGTACTTACTTAAAAAATATGCCTCGTATGTGCAGAAAGTAATGCAATTTATTTTTTTCCCACCACCCTGCCAAGTCACAGTGCATCTATCCTAATGTGTAACCGTTTATGCATTGGAAGGGATGTATGGGATATTGCAGGTGGTGTCCAGGCAGTTGAAGTTTTTAAAAGATGGCTGGAAAGATGTGAAGGATGACCCAAGCTCTGGACTGCCTATCTACCAACAAAAGTGACAAAAATGTGTGTATGTTCTTTTGGATACTGATCATCAAATGAGTGTCCAGATGATAAAAGAAGCTCTCAGTATTCCTAAAACCATTATGCATGATGCTGTGAGGAAAAAACTGAACATGCCGGAAGTGTGACAACCACAAGAACAACTGAGTGATGATCGTGAGTGAACATTTTGTTCCCTTTCAGGAACTTGACATGCAAACTGGTGATGGAAAAGTAGTTGCAGCAGTGAGTGTTTAATGTCACAGAAAAAGACCAGATGATTTTCACCACATGATTTTCACAGCAGAAACTCTCATTATTTAGAATGTAACCAGTGGTAACTGAGTAGACAAAATAAAATCAGAGGGGTCTAAATCTGTAAGAGTTTGTACATAACTATTGCATAGTTTCTACTTTTGCTCTTACAAATGTCATACCTGAAGTAAATTCTGTTTGAGTACTCCAAAGCATACAAGTAAAAACTACACCAGGGTACAATGTAAAATTTAATGTTAAGGATGTAGCAGTGAAAGAGAGTGTGGTACTTGATTCACATGTTCAAGGAATTATTGAATTTGTTCACGATGATTGAGGTGTGATGCTCAGGTATGAAATTAATAGAGTGAATGGAAAGAATAAATACCATCAGAATAAAAAATGAATGATTGGCATGAAATATGACCTCTTAGAAACACCATTTCATTGAGAATCTGTCTGTTAAAGGAACATTGTATATGAGAATGAATTTCATTGCTAATATTGTCTATCTGTCATGCAATACTTTAAACTAAATACTGAAAAATGGAAAAAAATTGTAAAACCTTATGCTTTATTGTACAATAGAATTTCAAGTAAAAATCCACTTTCAAAGGAAGAAATTAAGGGGCATTAACTGCTAGCTTGAAAAAGTTTTTGCTGCCTCATTTTTCCATTCCTAAATTTAGCCTCAACAGATTTCTTTTGCAGATTTGACAGATATGAGACAAATGAATCTGAATAATGGAGCCAAAGTTTCATAACAGTGGGCAAAATTTATGGATGAGTGTAAACACTGAGCATGGTTAATTGATAATCACTGTGACTATAGTTAGTAATTGCTTGAATTATTCAAACTAAATAGAAGGATGTGCAGGAATTGCAATATGCAGATTAATTACTAAGATGTCAAGAGGGTTACAAGTGTAAGATGTAAAATGAACATTGTGGTGTGAAAATGAATGGGTTATGAATAACAGTTGTGCAGGTGATGTTAAGTTCATTTACTCAGTACATAAAATTAAACATTACATTTATAGGAACATGTGGCTTAGTGCTGAACACATTATCTGCAGCCAGCAGAACATGCAAAGTGGTGAGTCAGTGCCTGGTCACAATTCATGTTCCCTCGAGATACCTTGTTTGGGATTTAAGCCAGGACGTAGACACTACGAGTTTATGGAATATTGTCGTGTGGTGAGAAATAAGTTTCATTCAACACTGTCATGGAACTATGTTTGTGGCATTCAGAAAATAATAAATGAATGGATTGCAAGAACTTCTTCCACTGTGCCAAGGTTGGGGATATGCCCTACATCATTGAATTATTTCTGAGGGTTTTTTTTTTTTTTTTTTTTTTTTTTTTTTTTTTTTTTTTTTTAAGGTAGCCAGTAAATGGACGACTATTAAAGATAAGGATAGAGAGAGGGATATTTGAGCTAGCAAATAGGAGAAAAGGTTAATATTAAATACAATTGATATAGGTTCTATGCATGGTGAATCATAATGTGTAAGACCCAAGGCTGATACTGGGGTTGAAGTATAGCCTTAGTGCCTCAACTTACTCTTGATATTGACTCACAGTTCTATGGAAAATTTACGAAATAATTTTGATTTGGTTTGACCATGTAGCCAGGATAACTCAACTTAAATGCTTAGGTCGCCACAATATTTGTTAATCCACAAATAGAGAAAAGGTTGTCAGATAACTATGAAATGAAAACAGTTCACTTTCCGAAAATTTCAAATTTATTCAAAAGAAAATCAAAAGTTCAAAATAGCATTTAATAGTTGAATTGGCAAATCGAACATTCTTTTCTAAAAGTTTGCAGGTTGTGGAGAGAAATTTTAACCGACCGAACCCCTTTTGGTGAATTTAAAAGTTCATATTAAGAATTAGAGTTGTTATATAACCCGACAACATCCAACATGGTCGATAACAGTTCACTGACCAGCAAGTTATGACCCGCGACAAAATCGACGTAATGTTACTTCACATACTTTTCTCGAAGCACAGGCCAGACGAAACCGAAAGTAAGAAAAGACAGACTACATTTTGCTAAGTTCCTATTTTACAAATCACTAGTCAAGTCATGCGCGTAGTTGCTCGATCACTTCCCGGCATGAGAATGAGACAACGTGTGCTAACCGCACGAACTATTATAGCCCTGTGCGCGCCTATGACCTTGACAAATCTTTCTTTAATTAATATCTTTAAAAGTATACGATAGTTTAATTTGAGATTTTTACAGGGACTTTCTATCATCCTGTTTTATCGATTTTAATTTAATTTATCATTCCAAAATGTTTCTATTGTCTTAACACTAAATTCATCACGTGACCAATCTTGGCGGACTTTGTGGACTTTCCCGAAACTCTCACCTGACAATCAAAGACAATCAATTTTCCAAAACTTGATTACCAGACAAATACTAAAACTTTTTATGGAAACCCATATATGTATGAAATCTTCTTAATTAGGGCTATCCACTGATATAATTTCTAATTTAATATCTCTTTTAATAAAAAAGCTTATTTTTTCC
This sequence comes from Vandiemenella viatica, assembly GCA_031002005.1. Lineage (NCBI taxonomy): Eukaryota > Metazoa > Arthropoda > Insecta > Orthoptera > Morabidae > Vandiemenella > Vandiemenella viatica. The sequence goes on from JARYHS010011408.1 coordinate 187,632,530, forward strand.
TTAATCAAAATCACTAATTAATCTTTACCAAATTACTTAATTTTATTACCAAAATATCGGGGATAGTGCTGACTACAGCTGGTGATAAAAGTTCGGTTGTAGCTTTACGCGATTTAAAGATATTGCAAATCTTAGTTTTCTACTTTTATGATCGCGTGTTTCAAAACCTGAACAAACGGGAATATCTCTTAAAGTAAACGTTTCCCGATATGATAAATACACTTTAAAATGATTTTTATAGTAAATTGTTACTGTGAGCAAGATTACAGGGAAATTCCTTAAAATTGAAAACTACACTTCTCGAAATTTCTAAGTCCCGCCTAAGCAAAACTAGAATTTGCCAAAATTCTAAGGTGCTTACAAATGGATGGTGTGGATTGCTGTTAGCTAATGGTAGGGGGTTAGGGGATGCGGCTCCAGGACAGGAGTGAGACATTTGTCTCTTGGCTCTGGGACTCGATGAGAAGACATCTACAAATCACAGGCCATGGCTTGTGATGATTGTCATTAATAGATGCAAAACATTTAATATACATCCTACCTACACAAAATGTTGTAAACCTGCCACTGGAGAAACCTACCACATCATAGGCAATACCACCTGTACCATATCCCATCCTATGTGCCATCTGATCTATCTCCTCTGTCATAGTTTCATCAGGAACCCAGTTGTCCAACAGAATGAGTAGTTTAAGTCAAACAGTTTACTCCAAAAACATAGTGCACCCTGTTGCTTTTCATGCCAGCTCTCACCAATCTTGCGACATCAGCAACTGTTTCACAGTCAGAGCCGCCAGAATACTCCATATCCTCATCCAGATTCGGGAGGTGGGAATTGGCCTACCAACAAATTCTGGGTACCAGACCTCCTCCCCCCCCCTCCTCTCCCTGGGCCTCAGTCTCAGATAATACTTGCCTACCCCAACATGATATATCCATCACTTGCTGATATAATTAATTTATACAGAGAGATTTTCTGTGATTTTTATATAGTTTTTACATTTTAAAATAATTTTTCCCTCTTTTCATATCCCCCTTTTCATAATTATTAATTTCTTTCCTATGACTAACATTGCCACTGATATTATTTATGTTTGCCCACTACCTCAGCCCTGACTGTAATGGTCCAAACCACATTCCATATGGCAGTGTTGACCACTCATGCCTGCTAAGCTCAGACACAAGTTTCAATTGTCTTCAAGAAGGACATGGCCTGAAGTATTATGTTTTTGTGTTTCTGGAGTGTTTTTCTTTTGTTGCTGCTTTCTTTCTTCCTCCATCAACTTTGGAGGGTCTTTTCTTTCCATATAAACAAAATAATTTTGTTTATTTCATTTATTATCAGACTGATGGATTTTTAAAAAAAAACATGTCAATTTCAATTCATATAATACCTTTATGAATAAATGTATATTATTTTTATTACGTTCAATTCATACTTGTAATGGAATTATGTCTCCTAATTTAATCCCAATGATAAAAAAATTAATAACTCAGTAATTCATAAGCAAATGAGATACACACATAGTTATACTGTTTCCTTGTTTAACAACAGGATTGGTATAAGGAAGGAGATGAATATTAACTAGATTATATCATGCAACTCAGGTTAAGGAACAAAATTCTAAACTGTAAAGAATATCTGGGAGTTGATATAAACTCTGCCCACAATTTAAAAATAATGAAATACAGCGTTGAGCTATGAAAATAAAAGACTCAAATGAAATAAAAATTCAAATAGAATACAAAAAAGAGTTTATATAATAGCTGTGAAATAAAAGCATTGGGAAAAAAAGGGTGGTAATCTAAGCTTGTAAAGAAAAATTGAGCACTAGGGAAGAAGCTGGCATTAAACCTAAAAAAACATGAGAAATTTTGTAATGGTTTGAGGAGTGCAGAAGGCACAAAAATTTTGAAGATGAGGCAAGCAGACAGCAGTATGTATATTTTAGAAATCATACAAGCAGTATATCCAAGAAAGCCAAAGAAAAATGGCTGTAAAAAGTAGTGAAGAAGAAGAGAAGGAAATGTTATCAGGCAAAGTGAATCCACCCTACAGCAGGATCAAACTGAATTACATTTATAAGCACGAAATACAGTGATTAGAAACCTATTTAAAGTTCATAGGAAAGAGTTAGACAATGGAAGAAATATACTGATATATAGATGACATGAATAACAGTGTATTGGAAAGGAAGGAAGATGTTTATGCTGTACAAGATCTAGTTTTAAGGAGAGACCCTGACAGAATTTTGAAAAGATATGAACTCAAATAAGACTGATGTAATTGATAAGGTACCCTACAATCTGTTAAAATTTCCATGAGAGGGAAGAATTAAAAAGAGTATCCGAGCACATTTTAATGAAAGTACCATCTTCACATTTCCAAAGGAAGTGCAAGCTGACAAATGTAAAAACTATCACACAATAAGTATGAAACCTTTTGCTTCAACTAATTATGATAATAAGAAGAATAATATAAAGGAAAAGGGAAGGGATATTAGTCCTGAAATTAAGATTAAGGTACATTCTTAGTTTTGGCAGTATGGAAAAAGAAAAACAGGGATACATTTATGGATTTAGAAAATGCTCTTGATAATGTTAAATAGGACAAAATGTTCAAAATTACTGAATGGCATGATCAAAGTATAGTGAGTGGAAACTGTATTAAATATAAATGCCATGAAATACCAGAAATGATAACAATAACAGTAGACACAATTTAAAATAATAATAATAACAGTAATAGAAGTAAGTGAATTATTGTATTTAGGGTGTAAACTTACAACTAGTGACCAAAGCAACAGAGGGAAGGTACTTTTTAAAACTGTTTGTGTGGAGTACTTTATGAAAGTGAAGATAAGACATTAGAAACATCAAAAAGAAGAAAAGTTGAAGCTTCCAGAAAATGGAACAATACAGTGATGTCACAAACTAAGTAGCCAGACACCTCCCCTGACCCAATCAGCCTGCAATCCAATGAGTACCATGGAGGAAACTCCGTGGGAAGGTAAAGAACGGCTAGTGAGTGGTGCCGACCCCATCACATCCCTTAGAGTGCCAAGAAGTTTGTAATGGGATGTCAGAGCTCTGCCTCCACAAATCCTGCAGGAAGTGGCCGGATCCATAGGAAAGCTTAACCTTACCTTCTAAAGAACAGAATAAAGATGTTTCAGAAATGATGGGTGAGAAAAAAAGTTCCTGAGAAAGTTTAGCAGGAAGAAGACACAGGGTGATAAGGCTTGTTTTAAGGAACAAAAAATTGGCTGATTTGTTAGTGGGTGGAACAGCTGATTATAAGACCTCAAAAGGAAAATAAAGATTAAGGAAGTATAGAGAAATTCAGCCCAAGACTTTTCATAGATGACGAGGCTGGGAATGACTAAACACACACACACAAATAAATAAATAAATAAACATGAGTAACACAATATTCTGTGTTGAACCTTGTTCCTGCAAGTAGATGAGACACTTAAAAATGTCAGATGTGGTCACACTGACATCCACTAAGCAAGAATAAGGTTCAACACTGAAATATACTGTTTCACAAGTTTGTAATTTTTGTGTTTGTACTTTCCAGCCCCATTGTATGCTGTAAGTGATGGGTTGAATTTCACTATCCTTACTTAGTTACACTGCCTTGAACATTTTCCTACTCAATATTAGAAAAAAAAATATTATAAAACATGAACTTAACAATCGAGGATATAGGTTGTAATGGGTATGACAAAATAAAGTAATTAGATGAGGTTAGACAGACATGGAAAATTGTGTCAAAGAAGTCAAGAGACATGAAAGAGATAAAAGATGGGACATAAGAATGCTTCCAAAAATGATCCACACTTTGATATGCAGCCATATGCATCACTGAAATTGCTCAAGTTCATATACTCTTTTTTTCATATTCCATATACAACATGGAAACACAAAACTACAAATATGAGGTTAACAAAGTGCCACAAATTTCTTACTGTACTGTTACATGGAAACATATATTTCTTTGTAATAGTAAGGTGTAAAATTTGTACTATTGTATTTGGAATTTCATAAAACTATAACATTACTGCTTGATTATAATTCTAACAGGAGTATGGTTCAGTTTTCAGAGTTGATGCAAATGTATTAAATATATATATATATAAACAGGGTGAAAAACTTTGTGTAAAATTGTTTGCATTGTTCAGTCAAATGCCAAAATCAAAAAATGGTTGAAGTCTAACAGTTATCAGTTTTTTAAGATTTCAATGTTTTATACATTGTTATATATCTGTAAATGAAAGGAAATGTTTTTATACAACTGAAGATCATGGAGCCATCAACTAATGAAAAAAGATAATCCATTCAGAGAGAACACTGTGGTTATGATTAGTACAGACATGCACTATCATATTGAAGAAGTTCAAATATAAATTGCAACAAACAAAAGGATAACTTACATCAAATTTTAATTTTGCACTGAAAGAAGAAAAAAAAACTCCTAATTTTAACATGTAGTATAAGTATAAAAATAATAAACTAAACTAATAATTCAAAAACTTAATGTTTATGAAAACAGATTAAAACATATCTCCTCTGCACTAACACACTAAGTTTCAACAGCATAAGTAGAGTAATTAAAAAAATGTATTTTCATACTACAAGGACTAATTACTGCTTTAAAAAACATGTTTACAAATGTTCCATGACTTCAAAAAATGAAAATATCAAACCAACCTTCCAGCTTTCTTTCCACTAAAATTTTGACGGTTATCCAAGTATGGACACACAAGAGAATGACTCAACCAACTGATGTCACATGGAAATTCTGACTGACGCATACAAAGGAGGAAGAGGTAGGGAGACATGTAATCCACTTTGATTGGTGTCCCTCAGAGAGCAAATTGGATTCAAAGCACTTTTGTGGCATCACAACAGCTCACACTACAAGGAAGTTCCTTCAAGCTAAAACACTATATACCCTGTTTCAAAAGTAATGAGTAACGTAATAATGCCACAATACTATTTGAATAAGGCAAAGAAATAAATTAAGTAAATCTTACAATAAAAGTTTCTGCAAATTTCTTTAATTTCCCTGATAATACAGGAACCTCGCAAAAAAATCTCCTGTTTCAAAACAATAATTGATCATGATGTCTCAAATACTATATTATACTTACTTAAAACTAAAAAATACTAAATGCTTCAGTATTAAATTGAAGAAAAGGTATTACAAAATAAACTCTGCAACACCTGCTTCAAATTACAAAAATATATATAATTAATGTGATCCTGCATCATTTTCTTGGTAATTCACATTTAATGATCCAATAAACATTTTCCAATAATCAGAGTGCATCCAATCAGTAATAAATTCCTCAAAAGGTATTTACTGTAAACTTTTAAGAGTAATGAGAGGCTTCATGTTAGTAATTTTGCCTTGAAACAAATTCTAACAATAAAAAGCACAGAAACATTATTCAGATTTGTGTTATCAGCAGCATTATTAATTGCAATGGAACTAATACCCCAGTAGAAAATTTCCTACACTACTATTTATTTATTTATTCACAATTTTTGTTTAAATTCTTTTACTATTTGAGGTATCTTGTTTACAACTACTCTTGATAACTTATTTTTCTCCTTGAGCTGATTTTTGAATGGAAATCTGTCAATAAATGACAAGAATGAAGATTGTTTATGGCTTATAGATATTTATAAAATAATGATTCTGGAAACAAACAAATTTACAGATTAGACAAATTTGATTTAAAAAAGAGAGCAAGAGAGATGCAGTGCATTTTAGAGATGACAGCAAAGCAGCAACTATTCACAAATCATGAAACACTAATAATATTACTAATTTTCAGGTTTAAACCTATCATCAGGAGGAAAACAGTATGTACTGGGTGGGTATCAGAAGTGAAAATGGTTAAAAAATAAAAATAGGGACAGAGGAAAGACCATTGCTAATTCAAAGATGACATCATGACACTGGAATTTTTGGGTGAAAAACCCTTAACAGCAATTCTGTGTTAATTTTCACTAACAAATCTGGCAGCACTCCTTAGCATGTCCTCAAATATTGTATCTGATACCCAAATGTGGGTCCCAAAGTAATCTGCTGCACTCAAGCAATGGTCCTGCCCAGGTCCCATATCCTTATTACATGCACCACCCTTGAGTAAAGGTTTTGTATCACAATTCATGAGATATACATTACCACAAAGTTTGGTGTACAGTTATAAGTAGATTTGTTAGGGAACACAAATAAATATAAGTAAAAAAATAAAATATATTTGTAATCATTTAAATCCAATTGAGTACATAAATGACAAATTACACAATCAAATACCTAACTACTAAACCCACTAATTGTTCGCACAAGATTCTAACAAGCATTCGGAAAGTATTATATATACAAACAGCTCATTTCTCATATAATTTTGTATAGTGGTCATATACATCAACCGAGCAGGACACATTGGGCACGTAGTAGGGAAAGATTTCAAAATCCTTCCCTTTTAGGAAAGAGTGATGAAGGGATGTACCAGAGAAGTAAAGGAATTTAGTTAGAAAACTTTGGTCAGACTATTGCTTGTATGTGGTAGTGTCATATGGGACCCACATTTTGGGTATCACATACAGGAGTTGGAGGATATTCAAATAAGGGCTGCTAAGTTGGTATCCAAAATTACTGCAGGACACAATCAGTAAGTGATATGAAAAATGAGCTGGAATGGGATTTGATGGAAGACAGGAGGAGCTTGAAGAGAGTGCTGGGAATGTACAAAGTGTAAATTGGATTGAGGCATGTGGAAATATTGGTGGAAAGATTAGGAGAGTTGCATGGGATAGATAGGTGACCGTAACTACAAGTTGGCATTTGATTTCAGGCATAAAGGTGTGGGAAGATTTTCTTTTGTAAGCAAGGGGTCAGGGATTAGAGTAAATTACAAAGAGAAATGATGGATAATTTACCAAAAATGTTGAAAAAATTTAAGTTTGTAGAGGGGAAAATTAGGCAGGTGCAGGAAAGGAGGCAAATGGTTGTATACAGAGCATTGTGTACTTCACCACAGTTAAATTAAATTAACTGTAAGTTAAGCTAAAAAATGAAAACAGGATTAAAAAAAAAAAAGAAAGACAGAAAGAAAAGCACTTGAGTTGTAGATAAGGGTCAGAAATGTATGCATATATTTGTTAGAACTAAGGCATCACTAACTTCAGTTCATCTACATACATCCTAACAAGACATTAAAAACTTTTAGCAAAGTAGCATAGTGTTAGATAATTAGTCACTAATGAGAAGATGCACTTAAAAGTACATCAATTTAATTTTTGTTTTCTCTTTTTTAAACTTTTTTTTATTGTTACAAAAATACAAAAGATGTCAATTAACTGTGTTTATAAGTGAAGAAGATACCACTTAACTTAATGTTTTCTTAAGTTGATATAATTTGTTAAAACCAGCGAACCTGATGTCGGCAGACAGTAGCTGTGCTCTGCTAAGGATGGCGCGGGCCTGAGAGTTGGTGACCCTGCGCAGACTCTCATTGTTGACAGACAGCAGGTAGTCCCCGGGGACGATGCGGCCGTCCTTAGCCATGGCACCGCCTGCTGCCACTGCTACTACCAGCATGCCATTCACTCCTTTATCTACCGAGTCAATGCTGAGACCTATGAAAACAATTTTGCATTGCTCAGTTTTGTGCTGGTGTGTCAAAACTTCTCCAATTATCACTATGATTTCTTTGTCCAAAAACTGCATGAAAATTGATAGCAAGTATGCTCTGGTGAAACCATTTTTGAAGCAGATAACCTAGAGTAAACAAAACATACTGTATGACAACAGTAGCCCTATTACTACTCGATGGCAGCAGCATAATGTTAACAACACTCATATTAAACACCCCAAGTAATAAAAGTATCATGTTTAACAGTCATTGCATAGAAATTCACTTGTTTCATATGTCTTACTGTTTCATATCAAAAAAAGAAACTTTTTAGTTGTTTTATCACAATAGGTAATCCTGAAACCATACAGTAATTCCTTTGCCAGTGGTAATCACACAATAGTCAAATTAAATTTAAAATGGAAATAAATTGCAAAACCAGTTGTGTTACAATCTCTGCCACTGCAAGGGATGTTTTATAAAGTGTTTGATAGATATTTATTTTATTTTTATTGAGATTCTATTCCCCCCCTCCACACACACACACACACATACACAAAACTCAAACTGAACCATTCACAGCCAACATAGAATCAAGGAAGAAGACCTACATTATGTACATTTCTTATTTTCTTGAAGAAGGAACATGTTTCTACTCTAAGAATTATGTCTTATATTCTGGTTAATTTTCTCTGTCTATATTTCTTCATATCATCAACTTGGCACTTAAAAAATGGGTCACAGTCTGAATGAGTTGTTGCTTCTTCAGATTTATGAATGATTTGAAAATTCACATTCACATATTTAATGGTACCACAAGCCATCATACAATAGGGATTGGACAGATCCAGTGATGAAACAAGGGAAAGTAGCCATTTGTCATACTATAATTTATGATTCTTTTTCTGTGAATGTATCTGCCTTATTGACTTTGCACAAGTTACATCACTTTACAGTCATATTAATCTTCACCACTTGCTACTGATGGTTCACAATGCTTAAAATTTGCTCAACCGCTCCCTTGAAACCTTATAATGCAGTGTATATTCATATACAATTATGTAGTATGTGCATGAAAAATACATTACAATCAATGTAAATGTTTAACATTAAATCTGCTTTTCTTGATTTTAAAGAGTTTTTTTATGTCAATGTTTTCTCCATTCTTAAGCATTATATCCCAATTCCAAACCAAAGGGTGAAAATAAGATCAACGAGATTTTGTAGCTCAGTGTGAGTTTAAGTGATCATATTAAGAGCAATTTTCATATTTTTTATAATGTTCTAATATCTGAGTTTCAACCGCCTTTATGATATGAAAAAACAGTTGGCACAGCATAATGTAGTCTCTTTTTTATGTAATCAAGAATAAAGCAAAATTACCTTTGAAGCACTTTTTACATCTGGAGAATGTAAAATCACAAGTAAAAAAAAAAAAAACCTTTTAAACACTAAACTAACACATATATCTCACAGATTTTTGTTGTCTGTATATTAAAATTATAGATAAAGGTTTCACAATTAGTGTAACTGAATAGGAAAAAATAAAAATTAAAAATATTATAATTAAATCAAAGAAGAAACAAAGTGTTGTGGAAATGGATTGTTAGTGGTTTTTAATTATGTCTTATGAACAATACTGTGGAGTGTTACCAATACGTAATTTCAATAACAAAGGGAAAATAACCCATCACCCACCAAAGGTGAAGGTTGGAATGATTGAACAATACATGAGATTAACAAAAACATACAAAAGTTTGGCTTAAAACCTTAATAAAGTGGTATGGAATGAGCCATTTGGTTTGGAAGGTATGCGCATATTGAACAAAATGGCTCATTCCCTACTGCATGAATTATTATTATTATTATTATTTTTTAACAAAAACATTGAATGTTTTTTTTTGTCTCATATGTTGTCATCACAGCATTCAAATTTCAGTGAGTAATGAGTGATTTTCCCCATCCTCTGTTATTTATATTGCCTAAATGCTGTTTCCTTTTTCCTTATTATCAATATGTAATTTTTTAGTAAATATTTCTAGATACAAAAAATGGAACAGGTATGGAAGAGACATGCTGAAGAACTTTCCCAAAATACACTCTCTTTCTCTCTGCAGGACAGTCGTCTACAAGCCTAAACATAAAGCCAAACTTCTATGAAACACAGATTAAAGTAGTTTTAGAATCACTGAATGATTTTTATTTATTATATTTGTAGGTAATAAAAGGTAAAAAATTCAATAAAACTTATAACTGTTACCAATAGATCAATCATAATACATTGCTGTTTAGTTCATGTTTCTTAAGTTGTTTTCCTATTTCATCAGCATTAATGCTGATGGAATGACACCTCACTTCGCTGCACTCACCGAGAGGTTCCGCTCCCTTGTGGATCCTGATATCAAGTTCAAGTGAGGACGGCAGCTGCAGCACTTCAGAGCCCCAGCCCACTCCCACTCGCTCCTCATCCAAGTCATCATCGGTGATATCACCGGAACCGGGAGTCTGAGCTGAGATCAACCGTTCAGTTTGCCACAGGAACCATCAGCTGAAAATTATGACACATTAAATTAATACCTGTAATTTAATTTTGTTAACACAGTGCTCCAAAACTAACTTGATAATAACATATCATCACTACAATGATAAAGTTTACAAATCGGACAGAAAACGTGCCTCTGGTACATAAACTCTAGAAACTAGCAATTTATAAACCACTCACAATAATAATTGTCTACATTTCTGATCAAAAATAATTGTAACAGGAAAGAAAAAAGAATAAACAGATTCAAAATCAACATTAATTAAAATGGACAAAAGTGTAACAGACTTATAACTTTATGAGAGTGTTTTGTAATTGAACTAGTGCAGGAAACATGAACTGTATTGCATGAGTATGTTTAAATTTGATTTTAATCAGTTCAATAGTAAATATAAATTGGTGGCATAGATGGAGAAAAAAAATGACTAATATCATAGCAAGAAAAACAAAAATAAATCATACCAATGAAATAGTAGTATTTTTGAAAGCATATGGATATAATTCATTAGTCGATAGAGCATGTGCATTGTTAATATGTATGATCAGTAAATACAATTTATTTATTTATTTATCTTATTATATTTTACAAAATATACAAAAGGTGAGAACAGATGTGCGTATCACAAGCTTGTTTAATTTTATATCTATAGACTAGATCTTATGTTACTATCTAATCAACTGCACTGATTGAGACATCGTTATTTCTGCTATTGTTCCTTTGTAGGCTCAAATAGGACAATACATTGTCCGTAAGGTGGCTCCATGGTCACAATTTGCAGAATTTACCCAGCCCCATTTGTGTATCAAGTAGCCGCATCTGCCTTGTCCTGTTTGAATCCAATTAATGATTCTCAGTTGCAGTCTGGGTAGATCAAATCCTTGTAACTGTAATGAAAGGTCCTCAACTAGATGTTCATTGGCTATTGATGACTGCTCCCACTGAGTAATCCACAGCTTGTTGATGTTGAAAGAGGGCTCCACAAGGTTGATTGCTGTGCGCCATGGCGGTTTCCTCAATTTCAATTGTTGGTGTTTTGCTTGTAATGTTTTGATGAACAGGCAGCCGAGGGTTCTTCAGGATGTTTTTCCAGATCTTCAGGACAGCTTCTGATCTTCTTAGTGCTAGAGGTGGAATGTTACATACACTGGAAGCCATATGGTGTTCATAAATATGATGAAACTAATCCTTAATTATCTAATTCTAAATT
>JARYHS010011408.1:187644931-187665650 GCA_031002005.1 Vandiemenella viatica
GCACTTTCAGAATTGGGCATCCAGCAACCAGTCAACATGAAACATTAACTGGCCACTGCAAATATTGATATAGCCTATATCGCCTGATCCTATCATTTGTCAGAAATAATAACCTAAAAGTTTCGAGGAGCTCAGTTTTTTCTTGGTATGGCTGTATGACCAAAAGGTTAAATGCCAAATAAATAAATAATAATGATAAAAAAAAAGATTTCAGAGAGACGGTGAGCACTTAGTCCTAGCAGCGCCCTCTTTTGTGTAGACAGGTCGGTGTTACGCCGCGCTCAGTGAAGACGCGACGGTACGCCTCGTCGACGTGAAAACGCGCAATATCAGCGTGTGTGTTCGAACGTGGCACAATGGTTGGTCTCTGGGAAAGTAGGTTTGTCGCACCGTGACGCTGCGGCTTGGACAGGGCACGCTGTTTCGACAGTGATAGCTGTGGGGAACCATAGGATATGGCCACAACGCGGGATGACGCCATCTCGTCCGCATGGCCGTAACCGACAGAACAGCTTCGGCCACAGTGTTGAGTATTGACATATCCCTAATCTAGGAAATAAATTTCGTTGTATTCAAATGTCTCCATTGTGGTGCTAAAATTTTCTCATGGCGCAGCGTTGATATTGAGCAGTCAACGAATTCCGACTATCCAGTATACTTCACCACCGTCGATTTAATTTGTAGCGATCCCAGACATTTCTCACCGAAAGAGTATTCGTTAAGAGTGTTAGCTCTTCCATCAGCGACTCCTCAGGCTGACGGCTCCCTACTCCCGAGGTGCTCCCGTTTATCACGTGGACTCCCCGGACTCGGGAGGAATAAAAACGCGGTCGGACGAGAGGCAGCGCGTCATCGACCGCCGCCAGAGATTAACAAAAAGAGGAACACGAGGCGGAGCGAGGGACTTGGTTGCGGAGCTCCTCACGCGCTCACGTTGTCACATTACAAGCATCCATACGGCTAGTTTTGAATAGTACTACCTTTATAATAAAACATCTTTAGGTTGGAGAAAAGAAAAACTGTTTTCATTTTTAATACAAGTACATCTAAAAAAAATAAAAGCACTGAGGAAAGCATACAATAGGATTTATCTGAGATATCGTAGACTACAACAATCTTTGGGAAAAAAGAACAACATTAATTTTAAAAAATGGCAATGTTGACTGGTTGTTGTTAACAGCAAGAAAGTTTAACTCACGCAGAAGATCGTAATATTGGAAAGTAATCCAGATACCGATTATAAGTCTATTCAGGGCATTGTGGAATTATTTGAGATATCCCGGCGCTGTTTTAAAAATATTTGCATTCTACAAGAGGACAGATTAATCCCCGATCAGTTGTGATTTATTTTTATGAGCAGTTCGAATAAATGGACTTTCACCTTATTATTTGACTCATGTTGAATACATGAAGCGTGTGTTTCGACATGCCCGTATACGTGATAGGACTTATAATATTATTATCCATAAATAATAACATATTGTTGTATTTCGATAACCTCTCGGGAACCAATGAGACGCCACGATCATCACTTAGGGAGTGTCCATAAACTACTTAGCTCGGTCTGGGGGAGGGGGGCGGAGGGGTTGGCAAGAAGGCAACGCTGCGCTCCGTAGGGGAGGAGGGGTGGTTTCCGAGTCAAACCAAGTACCATTTATATTATTTTTCACAGTTAAAATGAGGACGGAACACACAACAGCATGTGAACATTTTTTTCCTTTATTTAATTATCTCCGTATGTAATTTACGATAGTCTGTCAAGAAAAAACAGTACAAAATGTCTTCTTGAATCAAAAGGGAAAAAAAAGCTATGTGCTACTAAGGGGGGGGGGGGGGGTAAACGCAAAAGCGTGAGGGGGAGGGGGGGTTGACAGGAGGCCAAAATGGAGGTACGTGGTTTGTGGACGCTCCATTACGGACCACGGAAAATCTGTTTAATCGACACAAGTATTGGCAGTCCCCACATTTAGCACTACTACAAACAGGAAACTAAAAGCCGGCAGCAGTATCGATATATGAAAAAATGAATTCTAAAAATCTCCACGGCTCGGAATGCTTTGATGTAGCATTTGGAAAATCCGATTACACTTGATCCGGAATTTGTTTTCACAATGTGCATGACAGTGGAATACGAATATGTGGGTTGTTAAGCTACTCGGGATTCCCAGTTAAAATTCATATTCATCGTTAAAATTTAATGAATATAAGGATCAGAAACGCTCTATTTTTATAAATACGATTTCAGTTATACATATTCATGAAAAATATATTCTACGAAAGAGGAATAATAAAATATATTATGAATACGTACATTCTTTGTATTTCAGAATTCTATGAAATCTTTCTTTCATATCTAACATCTTGTATCCACATTGTTTTATCATTAGACTTATTGAGAATTACGTATTAGTTTGTTATGAATACCGTTTTAGAAATTAAAAAATCCTCTGGATAAGGTAAATAATATTTTCATTAAATATTTGCTGCAGCGGCATCTGAACATTTATAACTGCAAAAAACAAGGTTAAAAAAAATCTTTTAAAATTTTATCAGTAGAAAAAACGGAGTTGAATTAGTTACAAAAGCGATAATAACTAAACGACAAAAGATAAAAAGGAAAGTAGTGGATATTATAATCAGAGGATCAAATTAATTACAAGCAGAGAACAACTTGTTTTTCACACAATATTCCTGCTAGAAGTTCGCCTCATTTCATTTCAATTTGCAACATGGTGCATTCACCTACATTTTCACAGCAAAGAACTATCACATAATACGAAAATTGCCTATCGTAGCTGAGGAATGTTATAAATTGTGATTGAGAGCCATTGTTCCAGAGTCGATGTTAATGTAGAAACAATGGGAGAAAGCTTTGTAGAGTGTCCGAAGACCAAAAATATCTTCAAACACTCTCACTACTGCCTGTTCAAACCCTTGTTAATATGTAAAACATGGTGATTAATTTCTCCAGGGAAATTTCACAAGGGACACCTTTGACCTCGAACGCTCGGAAACGCACGAAAACATGCTTAGAATAACAAGCTATCATAAACAAAACAGTGGTGTGTGTCATTTCCATGAGAAACGTTGCATTCTACCTCAAGTGACATTTTAATACAGAGAAAACAAAGTAACAAGATATCAATACCAATGAAGGAAATTATACGTAATTCAATGAAGTCAGTGTATCATTACATTTTCAATCAACAGTGCCAAAAACTATTTGCTTAAAGTACTTAGTATAGCACACAAAACAGGCATATACAGCAGTAACACACACCTGATAGTGCTTATATTAGTCCTCAAAGTGCAGATGCGATTTCGATAAGTGCTTAAAACAAAGTGGAAGAATGGAAGAAAACAATGTGCACACCTCAACCAAGCCACGTTATCACATTCCAAATCACTTTCGGATTCACGCAGTCCTATCAAAAGCCACACTAATTACATTTTCAAATAATGATGTTGGTATGTCAATATCATAAAGTGGGTTTCACCAAGCATACTGCAACATAGGATTATACATAGGTGCAAAAAATTGATTGTAAATCACAGAGTGAAGTTTCATGATGAAATAACGATCATGTATCTTCACTTGTGATTTGACACATTGTAGTCTTACAAAATCAGTAATCCTTCTCATATAGAGCTTATATTGCCGAAAGAAGTAAACATCAAAGGGTTGCAATATTTTGTTGTTTTCGGTGGCAATATCTTCAGCATAAAACCTTTGTTTGGAAAAGTTGCATTTAGAAGATACGATTTGTACGACCAAACCAGGAATCACACAACAATAGGCTCTTTTCATTTGTTACATGTTCGCCAAGGACTGAAGTTAGAAAACGTTTCATGTGTTCTTTAGTCATTTTTCCCTTTTGCTTGCCATTACCTAAATGTTTCGTAGACAGTTTGTTTCAAGTTTTTTGGAATATTTGGACCGAAAATGCCTTGCGTCTTTTGAAAACAGATGTACAACTAACGGCGCTAACACATGTGCAGAGTTTAGCATGGCAATGACACACCACCATGGTTTTGTTTATGATCTCTTGTTATTCTAAACCAGCTGATACCCGCGACTTCGTACGCGTGGATTAAGAATTTCTTGCCAGAATTGAGTATAGAAAGTTGTTGGTAACGAAGTATTGGTCCAAAATAACACCGAGTCGGCTTAATATGACCAGAAGCCATCAGTATATCATTCTACCATCAAACTGTCTCTTGATGAGAATCAATTTCCAACATATTTAAAAACAGAAAAACAAACGAAGGTGAGGAGATGTGGGGGGGGGGGTGTTAACTAAGGACAGCTTTATTTCAGCTTGGTCTTTTCTTCTTTCTTCAGCATGAGCATCCGATTCTTCGGGTTCTAATAACTTAGCTGTCCAGTTTGACGCCTACGCGCAAAGCATGTAAAAATGAAGGCAAAATAAACTGTTACCAGAAACATTTAAGCAGACACAAAGTAATAGGACAGAGAAAATCGACATCTATACTAAATAATACGTTTTTTCTCTAAACGAAATTTATAACAAATTATACACTAACATAATGCGCGAGAAGCATAGCTTGCAAGCGACGCAAACATTACACACTAACACACACATCCGCTCGCTGTCACCATTCGATAGTTCTCAAAATTTCATGAATACAACTGTTAATCATAACCGAAAAAAAATGTCCTGTGCCCTCCCTACAGATTTTCTTGTCAAATTCCGTCAATATCGGTATAGCATTTAGTCGTAAACGTAACAAAAGACAGAGACTTACTTCCGCATTTATAGTATATATTACTGCAGATCACACACACACTGACTGCGAATCACCCCTGAGGGATCAATAACGTAAAAAAGTGTACACCTACAGCATTGCAAGACTACCTACGATTTGCCTCGCATTGCACCCTAACTTTGTGATATCTACAGTTTAATTCAATCCGAATAACCGACGGCCAAGGCGTGACTCTTACGATCAAAAACAATTTTTTAAAAATCTTAGCCTCCACGGAGATTTGAACCGGAGACCACGACCAAACTTCAGTAAGCAAGGCTTTAACCACTGAGCTACCTGACCGCTACATGGAAAAACAGTACAAAGACCTCCACATCCAACGCGTCTGTCCATCACCGTTCAGTAATTTTTCGAAAATGTAAGACAACATATATTATTTATACAGATAATTTTTCAACGAAATGTAGACAGTATTTTTTTCCTTGTTTGAAAGGAGAAGTGTGGCAAAATTTAATCGAGATCCGGATGGAAAACTGTGGATTTGTATGACGAAAAACATACATACTGTACATTCATCTATATATATATATATCTATATATATGTTTTCTTGCGTGTGCCGACCGTTCGAGGTCAATGGTGTACCTTTGAGTAATTTGTTTCCTCTTGGAGGTTCCTGTTACACACATCAGTAACAAAATCTCACGTCATCTTAGGGGGGGGGGGGAGATCAGACCAGCGCTCACCAAATCTCACCAGATTGGGAGGGGTTCCGGAATTACTAAAACACCACACGTAATTAATGGACGCCCCCTTACAAACATTACTACATGTCTTTTTCTCTGTATGTCGTAAAGCAAGAAAATCTAACAAAGTGGAAACTCTAGAAGAAAATTTCAGAGACCGTTTAAGGAACCGCCCCGTCATCCGGCTGGAGTGATTTCGGGAACACCGGAAGCGAGTGTCCGGACAGGTATTCGATCGAGCCTGCGTCCTCCCGGCGCGGTCGGTTAGAGAGTTGGCCGCTGCTGAGTGGTTGGTTGGTCTGCAGCCGGCCTTGACATAATCCGGCGTGTTTGGCTTACTCGCGGCCACCGCTCCAGCTGGCGGCAGAACATTCTGGCCGCCCGCGCAGGGCTGAGAGGATTACGAATAACACTCCCCACCGCCTGCATTAAGAAGGATCTCCACGCAACACACTGCTTCATATCCCCGTATTCCGCTCACCAATGTGTTTCATAGCACAGTATTACGCTTCGAATTGTAAACCAGAGCTTCAGTGTCAAATATAATGTGAGTCCCGGTTCTTCCTGTAGTTTAGAAGGACGTTGCTGTCGTTATTACTTGTCAGCCATTTTCAGTTATGAACTGTTGAATCCTCTAATACTGCTCACATGAATCTATGAAGATGTGAAGTGTAGCTGCTATGCTTACTTGTCGCAAGGAACCTGTTCCATCGGAAGAAGCTTAAGTGTTGCCCTCTGTCTGCCGTTAGTGGAACTTACGTGTTATGTGATTTTTTCCTGTAAAATGTGTAGTTTATAAGACGGAAATTGGTGGGCCACCCCAGCATTCTCCTAAACTTAACATCACACTAAGGGATGCGGGAAAGTAATGGACAATTTCAACCGATAGTTTCCCGGTCAGAATGTGAATGTGACACGTGTCAAATTGAGCAGTGCACCTCTGAAGATCTGTATAAACGTCATAAAAGAGTTTGTCGGATGTGGGATCCGAACCCACGGTCTCTTTGCGGGATCAGTATATCTAGTCTAGGCGCTGTAGCATAACAAATATTCTAATGACATCTTGAAGTATGAGTTCCATGGCACGGGCCTGTCAATACTCTTTTAAAAGTAGGATTACCATAGCAACGAGAAATAAAGAGATAACTAGAAGATGGCCTAACACGGCACTAAGAGAGCCTGCAAAACAAGTCCGATTATGTATTTAAAGCTATGTATTTGAAGTAATAAAAGATTGATTTAAATTGTGCAGCATATAAAGGCTAACTGCTTAATTATTTGCTTTAGCCGCACACAAGCACAATCACGACAAATAAATATAATCACATCGCAAAAAATGCAACACGGCAATTTCAAATGATAAACTGATCATAAGAAATGCAACAGCGCCTCAACAGTTCTGCCAAACTCTACACTGGCTGTATGGGTCTACATTCAGCTAGAGGTTCGCCCACATCCCCAGTAAAATAAATAAATTTGACATGCCGTTATTTGAGAGGATTACATGTCCTCGGGATACCGTTTGGGTCTTTAATGAAGTGGTTTCCCGTTGCCTCCTGCATCCCCATGCCTTTACAACCCCAAGGGCAAGAGGTTGCTCTGGATTGCTCCCCGCTCTTCCGCCCTCCTTTCGGAGGCCGTTGGTAAGCAGTGGGTGACTCCTTATACCGGGAATCTTTCAGTCGCCAGAGCCTCGTCCGTGGAAACAGGGTGCACCACGTGAAGGAGAGGTTGACATTTCGTTGGAAAAGTCTAATATAGCTTCTCCAAAACCCTATGATGAAGGATTGCATCAAACCAGTCAAAAGACTGACGACAGAGAAAAAAATGCCATTATTAGCAGCGAGACTTCGAATAGTAGTTAAGTCGCCCAGTACGGAGTACATTCTCCTTATGTAATCTCAGGAGGGAAAGTAGTTCATATATGTGACTAAAGCCATAATATAAAAACCTGGAAATAGGCACAACAGAAGAAGGAAGTATAAAAAAAGAAACGAAGGGAGGAAAAAAATAAGCAACGGAGAAAACTCTCCAATATACAAGCGTTGAACATTTGAGAAGTGGTTATCACCAACACCTGATACGTAAATAGTAATGAGTATCTACCAAGCAAGGGTGGAGGGGATACCAGAGATAGCATACACCATAGTCGAGCCAGGGTGAAGGGGCATCAGGGCCGTCAGTAACAGTTACAATCAGGAGTGGGACGCGCGACGGGGTCAAAAGGGCTAGACTCGTGACGTCACATCGGCGTTTACAAGGATTTTTTTATTTATTTTTTATCAGATGTAGCCCGTAACGAATGTTGTACTCACAACAAAAACCACGTATGATAGCTGCCTTGCTGCTCATAAAATATCTCCTTCACAATAATTAATTCTTTCAAGATTTTCAACTTAAAAAAACGTTTATTTGCACCGCTGCATTTAACCATTAATAATAACATTCTTTCGTTCAATTCATAAAAGAATCTTGTGTTGTTAGACTCAACTAAATACACATCTTCCGTAACAACGAATACACACTTTGTCAGCTAATCTCTGAGATAATCATTACATTAAGATGCTTCTTACAGGCTAGCCAACCAAATTTACTTAGGCACTTATTTAATACTTATGCTGTAGCCGTTTCACCACGTGTATTTATACCTTATTTACACCAATCGTTTTATACTGTTATTAGTATCATTGTTTCAATACAGCGTTGACAGGTGGGAGCGTAGTTACTAACTATTAAAACATACCAACGCTATTAAATATGCATAGTAACAATTCATGATACTATTTATATTTAATGATGTTCATAAAAAATTAATAATAAATTAACGTTGACACATGACCGTAAATTTAAAGGGCGTAGATCGTAGTATCTGAATCACGCTTTTGTCGCGGTATTTCGACTGTTCGCGTATGATGTTTTTCTGAAAACAAAGAACCAGCACAAAGTAGTAAATAATAGAACAAACGAAAAACAGATTAAAAATACAAGAAGGTTAAAAGGTTATACCTCTTGGCGTATCTCTGCAAGGGAGAAGATTTTAAACCACTTGCTTCGTGCTCAACATCCGTCGGACGCTAAAGTGATACTCAAAACAAAGGAAACCACTAACCATATATCGCCACAGACATTATGACCATTTTGAATCAACGATATACGCACAGCAGCAAGCAGCTGATCTTCTGTTGTAAATAAACAAACGGACACGCCTATGTCGATATCTAGATCTCATTTACAAGTGTAGTTTGACAAACTGTTGTTTAATCTTAAAACATTAATTAGAAATTAAACATAAGTCAGGTTGCAGCGGATGATATACTCAATATTTTTAATCACTGTTATGACTAAATTAAACAAAAGCTGATTATATAAAGATAAGGAAAAAAGAAATTTCAGCAGTCTATTTCTGACTGACAGCAACATACATTTGCCGTTTATGCCCTATGCGATATATATTGAGAATTAATGATATTCTCAGACTTCCACGGCCATCTTTGTTTTCATGATTAATTGACTTTCGGGTTATGCCGCGTTGTTTATTTCATTACCTAAGCTTTGGCTGGTATGAAATAAACAACGCGGTATAACCCAAAAGTCAATTAATCATGAACAAAGATGGCCGTGGAAGTCTGAGGAATCATTTAATTCTCAATATTATCGCATAGGGCATAAACGGCAAATGCTATGTTGCTGTCGTCAGAAATAGACTGCTGAAATTTCTTTTTTCCTTATCTTTATATAATCAGCTTCTTGTTTAATTTAGTCATAACAGTGATTAAAAAATATTGAGTATATCATCCGCTGCAACCTGACTTATGTTTAATTTCTAATTAATGTTTTAAGATTAAACAACAGTTTGTCAAACTACACTTTGTAAATGAGATCTAGATATCGACATAGGCGTGTCCGTTTGTTTTATTTACAACAGAAGATCAGCTGCTTGCTGCTGTGCGTATATCGTTGATTCAAAATGGTCATAATGTCTGTGGCGATATATGGTTAGTGGTTTCCTTTTGTTTTGAGTATCACTTTAGCGTCCGACGGATGTTGAGCACGAAGCAAGTGGTTTAAAATCTCTCCCTTGCAGAGATACGCCAAGAGGTATAACCTTTTAACCTTCTTGTATTTTCTAATCTGTTTTTTCGTTTGTTCTATTATTTACTACTTTGTGCTGGTTCTTTGTTTTTCAGAAAAACATCATACGCGAACAGTCGAAATACCGCGACAAAAGCGTGATTCAGATACTACGATCTACGCCCTTTAAATTACGGTCATGTGTCAACGTTAATTTATTATTAATTTTTTATGAACATCATTAAATATAAATAGTATCATGAATTGTTACTATGCATATTTAATAGCGTTGGTATGTTTTAATAGTAGTAACTACGGCTCCCACCTGTCAACGCTGTATTGAAACAATGATACTAATAACAAGTATAAAACGATTGGTGTAAATAAGGTATAAATACACGTGGTGAAACGGCTACAGCATAAGTATTAAATAAGTGCCTAAGTAAATTTGGTTGGCTAGCCTGTAAGAAGCATCTTAATGTAATGATTATCTCAGAGATTAGCTGACAAAGTGTGTATTCGTTGTTACGGAAGATGTGTATTTAGTTGAGTCTAACAACACAAGATTCTTTTATGAATTGAACGAAAGAATGTTATTATTAATGGTTAAATGCAGCGGTGCAAATAAACGTTTTTTTAAGTTGAAAATCTTGACAAGAATTAATTATTGTGAAGGAGATATTTTATGAGCAGCAAGGCAGCTATCATACGTGGTTTTTGTTGTGAGTACAACATTCGTTACGGGCTACATCTGATAAAAAATAAATAAAAAATATCCTTGTAAACGCCGATGTGACGTCACGAGTCTAGCCTTTTTGACCCCCGTCGCGCGTCCCACTCCCTGATTGTAACTGTTACTGACGGCCCCTGATGCCCCCTTCACCCTGGCTCGACTATGGTGTATGCTATCTCTGGTATCCCCTCCACCCTTGCTTGGTAGATACTCATTACTATTTACGTATCAGGTGTATGGTGATAACCACTCTCAAATGTTCAACGCTTGTATATTGGAGTGTTTTCTCCGTTGCTTATTTTTTCCTCCCTTCGTTTCTTTTTTTATACTTCCTTCTTTCTGTTGTGCCTATTTCCAGGTTTTTATATTATGGCTTTAGTCACATATATGAACTACTTTCCCTCCTGAGATTACATAAGGAGAATGTACTCCGTACTGGGCGACTTAACTACTATTCGAAGTCTCGCTGCTAATAATGGCATTTTTTTTCTCTGTCGTCAGTCTTTTGACTGGTTTGATGCAATCCTTCATCATAGGGTTTTGGAGAAGCTATATTAGACTTTTCCAACGAAATGTCAACCTCTCCTTCACGTGGTGCACCCTGTTTCCACGGACGAGGCTCTGGCGACTGAAAGATTCCCGGTATAAGGAGTCACCCACTGCTTACCAACGGCCTCCGAAAGGAGGGCGGAAGAGCGGGGAGCAATCCAGAGCAACCTCTTGCCCTTGGGGTTGTAAAGGCATGGGGATGCAGGAGGCAACGGGAAACCACTTCATTAAAGACCCAAACGGTATCCCGAGGACATGTAATCCTCTCAAATAACGGCATGTCAAATTTATTTATTTTACTGGGGATGTGGGCGAACCTCTAGCTGAATGTAGACCCATACAGCCAGTGTAGAGTTTGGCAGAACTGTTGAGGCGCTGTTGCATTTCTTATGATCAGTTTATCATTTGAAATTGCCGTGTTGCATTTTTGCGATGTGATTATATTTATTTGTCGTGATTGTGCTTGTGTGCGGCTAAAGCAAATAATTAAGCAGTTAGCCTTTATATGCTGCACAATTTAAATCAATCTTTTATTACTCAAATACATAGCTTTAAATACATAATCGGACTTGTTTTGCAGGCTCTCTTTAGTGCCGTGTTTAGGCCATCTTCTAGTTATCTCTTTATTTCTCGTTGCTATGGTAATCCTACTTTTAAAAGAGTATTGACAGGCCCGTGCCATGGAACTCATACTTCAAAGATGTCATTAGAATATTTGTTATGCTACAGCGCCTAGACTAGATATACTGTATCCCGCAAAGAGACCGTGGGTTCGGATCCCACATCCGACAAACTCTTTTATGACGTTTATACAGATCTTCAGAGGTGCACTGCTCAATTTGACACGTGTCACATTCACATTCTGACCGGGAACTATCGGTTGAAATTGTCCATTACTTTCCCCGCATCCCTTAGTGTGATGTTAAGTTTAGGAGAATGCTGGGGTGGCCCACCAATTTCCGTCTTATAAACTACACATTTACAGGAAAAAATCACATAACACGTAAGTTCCACTAACGGCAGACAGAGGGCAACACTTAAGCTTCTTCCGATGGAACAGGTTCCTTGCGACAAGTAAGCATAGCAGCTACACTTCACATCTTCATAGATTCATGGTGAGCAGTATTAGAGGATTCAACAGTTCATAACTGAAAATGGCTGACAAGTAATAACGACAGCAACGTCCTTCTAAACTACAGGAAGAACCGGGACTCACATTTTATATTTGACACTGAAGCTCTGGTTTACAATTCGAAGCGTAATACTGTGCTATGAAACACATTGGTGAGCGAATACGGGGATATGAAGCAGTGTGTTGCGTGGAGATCCTTCTTAATGCAGGCGGTGGGAGTGTTATTCGTAATCCTCTCAGCCCTGCGCGGGCGGCCAGAATGTTCTGGCCGCCAGCTGGAGCGGCCGCGAGTAAGCAAACACGCCGGATTATGTCAAGGCCGGCTGCAGACCAACCAACCACCTCAGCAGCGGCCAACTCTCTAACCGACCGCGCCGGGAGGACGCAGGCTCGATCGAATACCTGTCCGGACACTCGCATTCCGGTGTTCCCGAAATCACTCCAGCCGGATGACGGGGCGGTTCCTTAAACGGTCTCTGAAATTTTCTTCTAGAGTTTCCACTTTGTTAGATTTTTCTGCTTTACGACATACAGAGAAAAGACATTGTAGTAATGTTTGTAAGGGGGCGTCCATTAATTACGTGTGGTGTTTTTAGTAATTCCGGAACCCCTCCCAATCTGGTGAGATTTGGTGAGATCTGGTCTGATCTCCCCCCCCCCCCCTAAGATGACGTGAGATTTTGTTACTGATGTGTGTAACAGGAATCCTCCAAGAGGAAACAAATTACTCAAAGGTACACCATTGACCTCGAACGGTCGGCACCGCAAGAAAACATATATATATATATATATATATATATAGATGAATGTACAGTATGTATGTTTGTTCGTCATACAAATCCACAGTTTTCATCCGATCTCGATTAAATTTTGCACACTTCTCCTTTCAAACAAGGAAAAAAATACTGTCTACATTTCGTTGAAAAATTATCTGTATAAATAATATATGTTGTCTTACAATTTCGAAAAATTACTGAACGGTGATGGACAGACGCGTTGGATGTGGAGGTCTTTGTACTGTTTTTCCATGTAGCGGTCAGGTAGCTCAGTGGTTAAAGCCCTTGCTTACTGAAGTTTGGATCGTGGTCTCCGGTTCAAATCTCCGTGGAGGCTAAGATTTTTAAAAAAATTGTTTTTGATCGTAAGAGTTGCGCCTTGGCCGTCGGTTATTCGTATTGAATATTAAACTGTAGATATCACAAAGTTAGGGGTGCAATGCGAGGCAAATCGTAGGTAGTCTTGCAGTACTGTAGGTGTACACTTTTTTATGTTATTGATCCCTCAGGGGTGATTCGCAGTCAGTGTGTGTGTGATCTGCAGTAATAATACTGTAAATGCGGAAGTAAGTCTCTGTCTTTTGTTACGTTTTTACAACTAAATGCCTATACCGATATTGACAGAATTTGACAAGAAAATCTGTAGGGAGGGTACAGGACATTTTTTTTCGGTATGATTAACAGTTGTATTCATGAAATTTTGAGAACTAATCGAATGGTGACAGCGAGGCGGATGTGTGTGTTAGTGTGTAATGTTGCGTCGCTTGCTCAAGCTATGCTTCTCGCGCATTATGTTAGTGTATAATTTGTTAATAAATTTCGTTTAGAGAAAAAAACGTGTTATTTAGTACAGATGTCGATTTTATCTGTCCTATTACTTTGTGTCTGCTTAAATGTTTCTGGTAACAGTTATTTTGCCTTCATTTTTGACATGCTTTGCGGGCGTAAACTGGCAGCTAATGTTATTAGAACCGAAGAATCGGATGCTCATGCTGAAGAAAGAAGAAAAGACCAAGCTGAAATAAAGCTGTCCTTAGTTAACACCCCCCCCCCCCCCACATCTCCTCACCTTCGTTTGTTTTTCTGTTTTTAAATATGTTGGAAATTGATTCTCATCAAGAGACAGGTTTGATGGTAGAATGATATACTGATGGCTTTCTGGTCATATTAAGCCGACTCGGTGTTATTTTGGACCAATACTTCGTTACCAACAACTTTCTATACTCAATTCTGGCAAGAAATTCTTAATCCACGCGTACGAAGTCGCGGGTATCAGCTGGTTTAGAATAACAAGAGATCATAAACAAAACCATGGTGTGTGTCATTGCCATGCTAAACTCTGCACATGTGTGTTAGCGCCGTTAGTTGTACATCTGTTTTCAAAAGACGCAAGGCATTTTCGGTCCAAATATTCCAAAAAAACTTGAAACAAACTGTCTACGAAACATTTAGGTAATGGCAAGCAAAAGTGGAAAAATGACTAAAGAACACATGAAACGTTTTCTAACTTCAGTCCTTGGCGAACATGTAACAAATGAAAAGAGCCTATTGTTGTGTGATTCCTGGTTTGGTCGTACAAATCGTATTCTTCTAAATGCAACTTTTCCAAACAAAGGTTTTATGCTGAAGATATTGCCACCGAAAACTACAAAATATTGCCAACCCTTTGATGTTTACTTCTTTCGGCAATATAAGCTCTATATGAGAAGGATTACTGATTTTGTAAGACTACAATGTGTCAAATCACAAGTGAAGATACATGATCGTTATTTCATCATGAAACTTCACTCTGTGATTTACAATCAATTTTTTGCACCTGTGTATAATCCTATGTTGCAGTATGCTTGGTGAAACCCACTTTATGACATTGACATACCAACATCATCATTTGAAAATGTAATTAGTGTGGCTTTTGACATAGGACTGCGTGAATCCGAATAGTGATTTGGAATGTGATAACGTGACTTGGTTGAGGTGTGCACATTGTTTTCTTCCATTCTTCCACTTTGTTTTAAGCACTTCATCGAAATCCCGCATCTGCACTTTGAGGACTAAAATAAGCACTATCAGGTGTGTGTTACTGCTGTATATGCCTGTTTTGTGTGCTATACTAAGTACTTTAAGCAAATAGTTTTTGGCACTGTTGATTGAAAATGTAATGATACACTGACTTCATTGAATTACGTATAATTTCCTTCATTGGTATTGATATCTTGTTACTTTGTTTCTCTGTATTAAAATGTCACTTGAGGTAGAATGCAACGTTTCTCATGGAAATGACACACACCACTGTTTTGTTTATGATAGCTTGTTATTCTAAGCATGTTTTCGTGCGTTTCCGAGCGTTCGAGGTCAAAGGTGTCCCTTGTGAAATTTCCCTGGAGAAATAATCACCATGTTTTACATATTAACAAGGGTTTGAACAGGCAGTAGTGAGAGTGTTTGAAGATATTTTTGGTCTTCGGACACTCTACAAAGCTTTCTCCCATTGTTTCTACATTAACATCGACTCTGGAACAATGGCTCTCAATCACAATTTATAACATTCCTCAGCTACGATAGGCAATTTTCGTATTATGTGATAGTTCTTTGCTGTGAAAATGTAGGTGAATGCACCATGTTGCAAATTGAAATGAAATGAGGCGAACTTCTAGCAGGAATATTGTGTAGAAAGACAAGTTGTTCTCTGCTTGTAATTAATTTGATCCTCTGATTATAATATCCACTACTTTCCTTTTAGCTTTCGTCGTTTAGTTATTATCGCTTTTGTAACGAATTCAACTCCGTTTCTTCTGCTGACAAAATTTTAAAAGATTTTTTTTTAACCTTGTTTTTGGCAGTTATAAATGTTCAGATGCCGCTGCTGCAAAGATTTAATGAAAATATTATTTACCTTATCCAGAGAATTTTTTAATTTCTAAAACAGTATTCATAACAAACTAATACGTAATTCTCAATAAGTCTAATGATAAACAATGTGGATACAAGATGTTAGATATGAAAGAAAGATTTCAGTAGAATTCTGAAATACAAAGAATGTACGTATTAATAATATATTTTATTATTCCTCTTTCGTAGAATATATTTTTCATGAATATGTATAACTGAAATCGTATTTATAAAAATAGAGCGTTTCTGATCCTTATATTCATTAAATTTTAACGATGAATATGAATTTTAACTGGGAATCCCGAGTAGCTTAACAACCCGCATATTCGTATTCCACTGTCATGCACATTGTGAAAAACAATTCCGGATCAAGTGTAATCGGATTTTCCAAATGCTACATCAAAGCATTCCGAGCCGTGGAGATTTTTAGAATTCATTTTTTCATATATCGATACTGCTGCCGGCTTTTAGTTTCCTGTTTGTAGTAGTGCTAAATGTGGGGACTGCCAATACTTTTGTCGATTAAACAGATTTTCCGTGGTCCGTAATGGAGCGTCCACAAACCACGTACCTCCATTTTGGCCTCCTGTCAACACCCCTCCCCCCTCCCCCCACGCTTTTGCGTCCCCCCCCCCCCCCCTTAGTAGCACATAGCTTTTTTTCCCTTTTGATTCAAGAAGATATTTTGTACTGTTTTTTCTTGACAGACTATCGTAAATTACATACGGAGATAATTAAATAAAGGAAAAAAATGTTCACATGCTGTTGTGTGTTCCGTCCTCATTTAACTGTGAAAAATAATATAAATGGTAACTTGGTTTGACTCGGAAACCACCCCTCCTCCCCTACGGACGCGCAGCGTTGCCTTCTTGCCAACCCCTCCGCCCCCCTCCCCCAGACCGAGCTAAGTAGTTTATGGACACTCCCTAGCAGTGTTGAAAGTGATGATCGTGGCGTCTCATTGGTTCCCGAGAGGTTATCGAAATACAACAATATGTTATTATTTATGGATAATAATATTATAAGTCCTATCACGTATACGGGCATGTCGAAACACACGCTTCATGTATTCAACATGAGTCAAATAATAAGGTGAAAGTCCATTTATTCGAACTGCTCATAAAAATAAATCACAACTGATCGGGGATTAATCTGTCCTCTTGTAGAATGCAAATATTTTTAAAAAGCCTTCTGGGATATCTCAAATAATTCCACAATGCCTTGAATAGACTTATAATCGGTATCTGGATTAATTTCCAATATTACGATCTCCTGCGTGAGTTAAACTTTCTTGCTGTTAACAACAACCAGTCAACATTGCCATTTTTTTAAATTAATGTTGTTCTTTTTTCCCAAAGATTGTTGTAGTCTACGATCTACGATATCTCAGATAAATCCTATTGTATGCTTTCCTCAGTGTTGTTTTTTTTTAGATGTACTTGTATTAAAAATGAAAACAGTTTTTTCTTTCTCCAACCTAAAGATGTTTTATTATAAAGGTAGTACTATTCAAAACTAGCCGTATGGATGCTTGTAATGTGACAACGTGAGCGCGTGAGGAGCTCCGCAGCCAAGTCCCTCGCTCCGCCTCGTGTTCCTCTTTTTGTTAATCTCTAGCGGCGGTCGATGACGCGCTGCCTCTCGTCCGACCGCGTTTTTATTCCTCCCGAGTCCGGGGAGTCCACGTGATAAACGGGAGCACCTCGGGAGTAGGGAGCCGTCAGCCTGAGGAGTCGCTGATGGAAGAGCTAACACTCTTAACGAATACTCTTTCGGTGAGAAATGTCGGGGACCGCTACAAATTAAATCGACGGTGGTGAAGTATACTGGATAGTCGGAATTCGTTGACTGCTCAATATCTACGCTGCGCCATGAGAGAATTGTAGCACCGCAATGGAGACATTTGAATGCAAACGAAATTTATTTCCTAGATTAGGGATATGTCAATACTCAACACTGTGGCCGAAGCTGTTCTGTCGGCTACGGCCATGCGGACGAGATGGCGTCATCCCGCGTTGTGACATATTGCGTTGCCCAATAAACCGCTCGTCACTGTATACGACCCTACTCTATCCTCGGTTCTCCACAGCTACCACTGTCGAGAACAGCGTGCCCTGTCCAAGTCGCAGCTTCACGGTACGACAAACCTCCTTTCCCAGAGACCAACCATTGTGCCACGTTCGAACACACATGCTGATACTGCGCGTTTTCACGTCGACGAGGCGTACCGTCGCGTCTATCACTGAGCGCGGCGTAACACCGACCTGTCTACACAAAAGAGGGCGCTGCTAGGACTAAGTGCTCACCGTCTCTCTGAAATCTTTTTTTTTATCATTATTATTTATTTATTTGGCATTTAACCTTTTGGTCATACAGCCATACCAAGAAAAACTGAGCTCCTCGAAACTTTTAGGTTATTATTTCTGACAAATGATAGGATCAGGCGATATAGGCTATATCAATATTTGCAGTGGCCAGTTAATGTTTCATGTTGACTGGTTGCTGGATGCCCAATTCTGAAAGTGCTTCCATGATGTTTGTGATATTGTTACTGTATTTCTTGCGGCGAAGAACATGTGATTAATGTCGCAATCCACATCTTCTTCACAGTCACACTGATTCGATTGCTTTGATTCTGTATAAGTGCGTAGGAGAAAAAAGCCATGGTTGAACTTTTAACCTAGCTATTGTAGTTATTAGTCCTCCTCATGGAGCACCGTTTTGATGCCACTGCGATGTAGGTGTCTGGAGGGTGGATGCAAGCGTAGTGGTGACCTCTGTGTTGTGATGTTTCCGACCTTTCTCTATTCCACGTTTCCCTGCAGTTTTCCTTAAGGAAGTTTGTGATATATAGACCTGACTCTTCCTCACTTATTATTCCACTGTCCTACAAAACCTTCGATTTTGTAGTGATTCAGACCATAATGGGGTTGCTATTTTCATAAAGAGTAGTGTATACATATTTATATATCGAAGTTATTGGTTCACCACAACTTCCTTCTTACCAACTGAGTGACCAGTTCCTAAACTGATCTATTAGTGTGTTGAAATCGATTGTTAATATTTGACGCACCTTAAAATGTGATTGGAGTTTCGACTCGTCCCTAAGACTGAGTATCAGCAGTGATTATAGCGGTCTGGTGGCTCAGTGGTTAAGGAGTCAGACTGGACATCGAAACGGATAGGTTAGGCGGCTATGACAGGCGCGGACTAAAACGCCGTCAACAGGTCTTGGAGAGATTACTATTGTACTAAATTCGTTTCAAGATGATATTTCATTAAAATCAGTTGCAACATCTCCTGACCCATATAGTTTTGATATCAGTTCTAGTAATTTTTCGACACCTTCTTCTTCTAGAGTTTTAAAAAGTTCTGCGAGAAACTTATGATCTACTGTGTTATATTAGCTCATATTTTTAATTAATTTAAACATCGTCTTCTTTTTCCAGTATACTGTTCCTCAAATCTTCCATCATGCAGTTTCTCTATGTATTCCTTCCGTCGGTTAGCTCTGTCTTCAACGAGCTTGTTGGGTGAGCCGTAACGCTCTCGCCTCGAATTCGGGAGGACCGCGTTCGAATCCCCCCGTTCCGGCCATCCAGATTTGGGTTCTCCATCGTTTTCCCCAAATCTCCCTAGGCGATGCTCTGTCTTCTGGGCATAAAAGAGGTTTCCCAACAGTAGTTTATAGATTTGGTCTACATTTCTCCAGAATTTTGTTTCGTCATTATTTAGGTCACAAGGCCATGATCTTATCTATTTCTTTGCTCTTTTATTGTAGTCACTTTTCTTTTGCTTTCTTGCATTTCCTTATTATTTTACTACTAAAATGTCTGTACTACTCTCTTCATGAGTATTTTTGTGCCTTCTCTTTTAAATAATCAAGTTCAAATTTTTTTCTGTGAACCAAGGTTCTTGGTTTAGTGCGTCATGTCTCTTTACCGGGTTTGATTATTTCCCTGTTCAATACCTTCCTTTTGCCCTGATTTGAGCTCCTTTCAGAGACATTTCCGAGACCCACGTCTCGTGTTAGATTGTTTCATTTTATACACTTACAGTCTGTTCCGCTTGTGTTGCATTTTATTCTCTTGAATTTCAGCCTGCACTTCATAACTAACAGATTATGGTCAAAGTTTATGTCAGCTCCTGGGTTTGCTTTACAGTCTAGTACTTGATTCCTGAATCTCTGTTTCATCATGATATAATCTAGCTGATATCTACCTGTATACCTTGGACGTTTCCAGTAGTTTATCCTTCGTGAATAATTCCTAAATAGTGTGTTTGTTATGATTAGTTCATATTTTTCACAAAATCTGTGCCCCCATTTATTCCTCCAAGGCCAAACCTTCCTACAATATTCTTCTTTTCTTTCTTTTTCCTCCGCATTCAAGTCAGACATGATTTATGAGAGGAGTATATAAGCGAGAAGCCGCTGTATAAACCGGTTCTTAACTCTTGATGTAGGACTAATAAAACAGCTGGTGGCGGCTGCGTGCTGAGGAAAAAATTTGGCCTAACTTTAGCGAAATGGTTTAGGCTTGTTTTTTCCAAGTTTGCTCACCGTCACAGAAAATGTCACCAGCTTAATGTATGCGACTTGCAGAAATGTCAGTAAATATGTGTTTACGTTTGGCTTTACAGACGCGAGTATTTTATATTATTGAACAGATTTCTCGACATCTCGAATTCGCTGTCCTTGACAGCAGTCAGACAACTGCCTGAGGAGTGTAACAGGTTGGCGTGACGTTACGCTCTCGAGGTGAACAGACTCGCAGAGGTGTTACACGGTCCGTTGGGAGCATCGCGTACTGCGTGGGTGTAGTCTGCGGTTTATTTCTCTGCGGCTGCCGACAGCAGCTTCCTCGATGACGTCACGACGGCAGCGCCGCGCAGGTGCGTCCCTGCCGCCAGGTGTCCTCGCAGTCGAGGTACCGGACGTGTTGTATCAGTCACTGCAATCCCGTCCCAGTCCCATCTCAGCAGGTACTCTGTGTATCGTACTACAAGCGGCTGACGTCCTGACATATATATATATATATAGTTCCACAGGGTAGTGTATTGGGACCATTGCTATTCGTCATTATAATGATGATTGTT